>NW_020769378.1:1218475-1315831 GCF_900518735.1 Pseudonaja textilis
TGTGTGTGTGTGTGTGTGTGTGTGTGTGTGTGTGTGTGTGTGTGTGTCTGACTGAGTGTGTATGCATTTGTGAAACTAAGAAAGCTTTGCATGGATAGAAAAGTACTATATGGAGAGGTATAACTCAATAATATGATACAAACTAGATCTAGTTTGGTTTCCTTCTTTTTCTCAGCTCAGGTCTCTAATTACTTTTTGGGCTTACTATCTCTTACTCTTTTACCCTATTTTTCATAGCTGAAAGGGGATCGTGTGATGCATATGCATGTTTATGTATATCAAAATCCTCCTTCAGCTCTAATTGATTGGATGTGCGGTAGTTTGACCTGAGGACTTGAACCTTGATCAACCTGACAGTCAGACATAACTGCTTTTGGCAAATTATATCACACCCCCATCAATGCAAGTCAAACTGCTCTTGGACTTCATCCTTGAAGCCTCAAGTGGCTGCTGCTTCTCCAGATTTCAGGTGGGCAAAAGTACAGGTAGCGTGATGGGAGGTGGGGGATGACCTAGGAAGGAGACTGATGCAGAACCCTGTGTAGGAATGGGGTATTTTTCCTCTCAGTATAATGTCAGAAGCGGGGGGAGAAGGGGGATTTCGTTACCCTCTAATGGAGATATCATTCACCCTGTGTGCTAATCTATGGGTGGGAAACTATGGCAACTTTACGGCCTGTGGACCTCAACTCCCAGATTTCCTGAGAAAACATGGCTGGTTCAGGAATTCTGGGGATTGAAGTCCACAGGTTGCCACAGTTGTCCACCCCTGCTCTACACTCTACCCACACCCTGTGCTGTAAATGCTACTCAGACAGGACCACCCATTTGTAAACCCAGTAACATTAAATGCTCACCCTTTGTGTCTAAAATTTACGGTTAAAAATGCATTAAAATATATGTCTCGCTCTTGACTTTAGGTTGATCACGCCTGGGAGATTACTAAATGTGATGGTGTTATAGCCTCCGACAGAGAAAAAAACCAGCATAATTTGAAACGTTGAAAGCAACGACTTCCAGACACTCCCTTTTGTTTTGATGGGCAATCATGCCAGAGACTTCAGAAGGTGAAGAAGCAGCCATCATAAATATTGGCACCTTACCTAATGCCAAAACAGAGTAAGAAAGATGGGATGGCATACTGCCTGTTGCCAGATGCACTAACAGAATCCAGCTAGAAAGTAAATAGGAAATAATAACTCAGGTACAGCCACTTACAGTTGTGCTTGTTCATAAAAGCTAAGCTTCGACTTTTATCTGAGTTTCGAGGGATGACGCGGGAGCAGCCTCCAAAAGTTCAAAAAGCAGTAAGTAGTCCATGCAGAATAGTCAGGGTTCAAGGGGGAATCATCTGTCATCAGCTTTTGAGTTGCCTCATAGTGTTTTTAAAAAGCATCTTGTTATCTAAAAGGTTAAGAGACGTCTGATGTTGCTGAAGCGATTTTCTCAAAAGAAAACTTGCAGGTTGCACAACACGCAGTCTCCAATAGAAGCAATTAACTTTGAAGTAATTTTCTCTTGTATGGATGGTTAAAGGGTTTACTGGATTAATAGTTCTGCTTGACTGATCACTTACACGTAAAATATGAGAAGGATTCAGCTTGCTGGGAATCTAAATTACTTTTCAACAATGACTGCATTTCAAGTCACTCAAAAAATGAAAAAAAATGGGTTCATAATTATATTCTTCTGGATGTCTTCCCCCTTCAAGGAAAAGCTCAATAACCCTTGTCTAATACATCAGGGTGCTGTAACTGCCAGTTTTAGAATCATAGTATTGGAACAGACTTCAGTGGTCTTCTAATCCACACACCCCCCCTGCTCAAGGCAGGAGTTTTTATACTATTCCCATAAAATGGTTGTCCAGTCTATTCTTGAAAACCTCCAGTGATGGAGCACGCACAACTCCAGAATGCTTTATTTTGCTGGCAACCTTGGTGTAAATGCTTCATGTGTGTGGAGGAGACCTCTAAAGTGGCCACAATAAGCCTTTGAAAAGAGGAAGAAGGGGGTTTAGAAAGAGCTTCTCAAAGCAAAGGATTTATACTGCCCTCCTTGTTTCCTGTGAGCCAAAGAATGATAGGATCATAGATTGAGTAAAAAGTGAGGTGACAGGGAAGCTGCAGACGCAGGAGGTAGGCAAAAGGTTTTTTTTTCAAAACATAGTGAAGTACTTCTGTTTCTATTAACGCCATTGCGGAAATACAAGAACCACAAGGACAGGCTGGAACATTTAGATTTTTAAAAGTCAATCAGGCTAGTCCAGACAGGAATCATTCCCACATGGAATTTATTTGTTGTTGTTTTGCAACATTTTATTGGGTTTCTCCATTTATACATCATACTATTACCAATTGGAATTAATTGGTAAGATGTTCATTTCTCGGGATGGCCCGTCATGTCTTTCAACAGCTTAACCCATTGCTGATGTGATTGAGTCTATCCCTTCTGCATTTAGCTTTTCACTTTCCTTGCATGTTTTCTAATGTTCCTGACTTTACAAGAGATCTGGGTTTGCATAAAGCATCCAAAATATGATTGTTTGACTTGTTCAATGACCTATTTGTTTTCTTGACTATCTATGGCATCCTCAGGAGGCATCAATAATGTCAAAGTTCAAAAGTATCATTACTGTTTAGAGCTTTTTTCTTAAAAGTACTATTTTTGCTTCCACAAAGCATCAAGTAAAAATCATTGGCTGCATGATTCCATTTCTATGTTCATGCAGAACCATGAAGGCGTGGAACTTGCATTGGATTGGCATGACATCACCTCTGGCATAGAATGACGTTTGACCCTCCCTTGATCCCCACAAATGAGTGCACATATATACGACATTTCAATTATACTATATTAAGAATTATGAGCAAAAAACAATGACAGAAGATGTTTTCATTTGCTTTTCAAACTAAACAGTGCGCATTATCCTGATTGATCAAAAGCACTTTGGTTTCCTGCAGACAATAATTTCCTAGCTGGGAAAAGATGGAAAAAGTACAAAGATGTAGGATAATGTATGTCTAGACTTGCTTACCTGCTGTGGGAAAAGATGGAAAAAGTACAAAGATGTAGGTTAATGTATGTCTAGACTTGCTTACCTGCTGTGTGTGCAGTTTGAAGTAGCAATCTTAGAAAGCTATTTCAAGTCACATTTTCAACAATGTAATAATTCTAGAATGGAAAATAGTCCACTTGGTATTTGAGGTTCTTGACATTCTGATTGTATCCAAGAAATTATTCTATTCAAGAAATAATTTGCTTCATTGTCACGTATTTAGTAGTTGTTGCCATGACCAGCCTTCTTATTAATAATCCTGAGCCCAAATTTGTGAGAATCCAGGCACATGGCAAATAATTAATATTTTAACAAAACATTTGGTAGAATATTCTGTTGAAATGTAAATCTAAAGAATGTAGATGGCAGATGTAAAATTTTCGTAGGGTGTACTGTTATATAACCGGGAGAAAATAGCATTAATAATAGAAATAGTTATTGGCTGACAAAAAAGATGTCATTTTGTTAAACTGAAATCGCAGTAAGTCTAACAGAATAATCTTACCTGGTCTCTTTATTTTCGGGGGGGGGGGGGGGGGGGAATATTTGAATGTTTCTCAGTGGATGTTTGTACAACATTTACTACTAAAACTCTTGTGTCTGCTTAGTTCTTTGTTACCTTAAATTGGATGAAACAGTGCATCATAAGGCAACAATTTTTGAATCAACAGACCTCTAAAAGGCTACCTTACAGAATGCGTCCAAAATTCAGGATCCATGATTCCTATAGGATTGAAATTTGATAAAGTTGTCATTGCTTCAGTGCTGCCATATTGCACACTGCTGCAGTCACATAATTGTCATTTGCAAAATTCCCTGCCAAGTTCCTATAACAAAAGTTAATGGGGAAACCTAAGAAAGTTGGAAGTAATTCCCTCTGCTTTTTGCCAATCCATGGTTATTTTGTTTCTCTGTTTAGGTAAGGAAATATTTGTGAAATAGAATATCGTGTAAAAGTTCATTTATTTCAGTAATGCAACTTAAAAGGTAAAACTAATATATGAGATAGACTCATTACATAGTTCAAGCCACGATATGTCATAATTGTGATTATTATGGCTTATAGCTCATGAAACCCCCAAATCCACAATCTCAGAAAATTAGAATATTACATGCAATCAATAAAACAAGGATTGTACATAGAACTATATCGGACCCCTGAAAAGTATAAGCATGCATATGTACTCAGTACTTGGTTTGGGCCCCTTTTGCAGCAATTACTGCCTCAATGCAGCGTGGCATGGAAGCTATCAGCCTGTGGCACTGCTGAGGTGTTATGGAAGACCAGGATGCTTCAATAGCGGCTTTCAGCTCTTCTGCATTGTTCGGTCTCATGTCTCTCATCTTTCTCTTGGCAATGCCCCATAGATTCTCTATGGGGTTCAAGTCAGGCAAGTTTGATGGCCAATCAAGCACAGTAATCCCACGGTCATTGAACCAGGTTTTGGTGCTGGGCAGGTGCCAAGTCCTGCTGGAAAATGAAGTCAGCATCCCATAAAGCTCATCTGCGGAAGGAAGCATGAAGTACTCCAAAATCTCCTGGTAGACGGCTGTGTTGACCCTCGACTTAATGAAGCAAAGTGGACCAACACCAGCAGATGACATGGCTCCCCAAATCAACACAGACTGTAGAAACTTCACACTGGACTTCAAGCATCTTGCAGTGTATGCCTCTCCATTCTTCCTCCAGACTCTGGGTCCTTGGTTTCCAAATGAGATGCAAAAATTGCTCTCATCAGAAAAGAGGACCACTGAACAACAGACCAGGTCTATTTTTCTTTAGCCCAGGTAAGATGCTTCTGATGTTGTTTTTGTTCAGGAGCGGCTTGACAAGAGGGATACGACATTTGAAGCCCATGTCCAGGATCTGTCTGTGTGTGGTGGCTCTTGATGCACTGACTCCAGCCTCAGTTCACTCCTTGTGAATGGCCCTTTCCTGACAATCCTCTCCAGGCTGCGGCCATCCCTGCTGCTTGTGCACCTTTTCTTCCACGCTTTTCCCTTCCACATAACTTTCTATTAATGTGTTTTGATACAGCATTTTGGGAACATCCAACTTCTTTTGCAATAACCTTTTGAGGCTTTCCCTCCTAATGGAGGGTGTCAATGATGATTTTCTGCACAACTGTCAGGTCATCAGTCTTTCTCATAATTGTGATTCCTATAGAACCAGACTGAGATCATTTAAAGGCCCAGGAACCCTTTGCAGGTGTTATGGCAGAATTAGCTGACTAGAGTGGGACACTTTGAACCTAGAATATTGAATCTTTTCACAATATTCTAATTTTCTGAGATTGTGAATTTCATGAGCTATAAGCCATAATCATCTCAATTATGACACATCACAGCTTGAACTATCTTGCTTTGCATGTAATGTGTCTATCTCATATATTAGGTTCACCTTTTAAGTTGCATTACTGAAATCAATGAATTTTTGCACGATATTCTATTTTTCTGAGTTTCACCTGTAGCATATTCTATTATATATCTATATATGTTCTACTGTTTTTCCAATTTATATTTTCTACTTTTAGTTTCTAATACATTCACCATGAGAGTTATTTTATCTCTATCCATCATCTCTTATTCTTTTTGAGACTTCATCATTTATTGACTTTTTGATCCCTCTTTTATATTTCTCTCTTGGGATCTTGTTTCTCTTTCTACCATTTTTATATCAACAAAATATTCCTTCTGGCTTACCCCTTGTCTCCTTCTGTTGCATCATTTGAGCACCCATCCATAGTCCTTTCATTATTTTGGGGATACTTCCCTTTTCCCCCTCTTCTATTGTAAACTTTAAAGAACTATCTATTTGATTCATACTTATTAGTCTTGCCCCTTCAATGTCTTCATCTTCTTGCAATTTGTTCTGTTTTGTCTCCTCCCTCACTCCTTCTGCTTTGTCATCTGTTTTCTGTGTATTATATTCATATCCCACCCACCCACCCCATTTGTTGAGGGTCTTCTACACTCACATCTTTCTCCTTGGACAATCCCATTATCTCCTTATGATTCTTTATCACAGTTTCATATAAACTTTTAAGCATCAATAACATTTCTTCATATATACCTCTATTGTCCCCTGTTGAGTCATTTTGCAATAATTTAGTATGTTAAAAATTATTCCATTCACCCCTAGGTTCCAATGTCCCAATACCTGAAAACTCAAAAATTACTAAAATGTAATCAATCCCAGAATTGTACCTCCAAGTCCCCTAAGTTTATAGTCCTTAACGGTTATTTAGTGAATTTCCAATTTGCTTCTTCCCAATTGTCCAAATTTTAAAGTCTTACTTGGTTTTTCTTTTTTTCCCCTTCTTTCCCCTTCCTTGTTTTGATCTCGTAGGATGTTCTATCAGGTAGCTTAAGTAATTCAAATCCAAATTGACCCACTGAAGTTCCTCCAGTCTTTCAAGTCCACCATTCAATAAGCAGTTTTAATAGAGATCTATTTATTTGCAGTTCAATTTGTCTTAGTGATTTTTAGAGAGCTCACTAAATGTTTCCAAACATCCAAGTCACCTACCAAAATAGAATCAAAGTCAGTTGGCTTTCCAGGCGTTGTTTACTTTCTGTTCTTTCATTTATTTGTGTTAAACAATTGTCACTTTCACTTAGGTTCCTAAGTTGTAATTTTCTTTTTCCTCCAGTAAATGGCTCCCCTACTCCCAATTCCAGCATTAGACAGTGTGAAACAGCTGATTGTCAAACAAATTGAAGAGGATTAACAATAAAAAGACAATTTCTCCCAATAATCATTTTTCAACTAATTGTTGAATCTTTCTCAAGCTTTCTATATTTGAAAGCTTCCATTAAACATTTCTTTCATCTCTGGGTATTTAATCTTTCTCCCTGTATCTGATCTCTGCTTTCTTGCTACTTGGAGATTATTTTTTTGGAATTTTTAAGCTTGGGTAGCATAAAAGTTGGAAATTGTCTCACCCAGTTTCAATGGTCTGTCCCCGTGCTGCTCCAGCACAAATCTTATTGTCCTGGTTGTCACAGCTTATGACTTGCCAAAATGGCCGTCGTCCCTGCTGTTGTTCAGGAGAGCTTTCTTCAGACCTAACAAGGTAATCACACTTTTCCTCATGGTCAACAAAGCACCTCTCCTTACTTCACCACCCCTCCAGAGCAGCTAGGACCCGTAGGGTCTCCTGACAGCAGGTGCTGGCTGGTTTTCATGGAGCTTGGTGGAGCTCTGGTATTTTCCAGTTGTTTGTGCCGTGACACCAACCAGACATCTTCTCTGCACACTTTCCAGGATTTCAGGATCCTTTCTGTATTGTGATGACCAGAACTGGATGTAGTATTCCAAGTGTGGCATCAGTTGTGCAGTATAGAGCAGTACCATCATTTTTTTGTGTTCTTGATGGTATCCTGTTGATGCAGCCCAAGACTGCACTCCCTTCCTCCTTCCCTCCCTTCCCTCCTTCCTCCCTCCCTCCCTCCCTCCCTCCCTCCCTCCCTCCCTCTCTCCCTTCCTTCCTTCCTTCCTTCCTTCCTTCCTTCCTTCCTTCCTTCCTTCCTTCCTTCCTTCCTTCCTTCTTTCCTTTACTTATTTTAGTTACTTACTAATAATAATCTAAAACACATGAGATTATTTTATTCAACTATTTCCTTTAGCAATCTTCTTGATAAGTAATGATGGGTAGATTAATTATGAAGAGGGGGGGAAATGTAGTTCAAATGACACAACTGAAGTTGTAAACTGAATTTGCTGTGACCATATGAAAGTAAATTCCAGTTAGGTGTAATTGTATCCCCACCCAAAAATGATTTTGGTTGTTGCTGGAGTAGGAGGAAGGAGGAAGAGGATAAGAGCGGGAATAATAGTTTTTAAAATCATCTATTTGAAATATTCTAATAAGAAATTAATTACTTCAAGCTAATCATTAGCAAAACAAATTTAACTAAAATGATTTCTAAAAATATTTGAACTTGTGGGGTATATTAGGAAATGCATTTACAAACCTATAATATTCAGCTGGTATAATCTTTACTGCACATATAAACTATTAAAAGTTTACTAAAATGATATTTGAAGGTTAGTCTATCCCATGGGGAAGTTAATTTGGGCAGAATGATGAATGCTATCTATCATTGATTTACTTTTATTAAGTTAACTTGTAGCATTTTTTTTGTAGCATTTTTTTTTGTAGCATTTTTAAAATTATAGACACCTTATTAATCAACAGAGCATCTCTTAAGTAGTAAAACAGAAATTGTTTGAAAGTGTTTTTTGAAAGCCATCGTATTGTTTTCTGTGATTTGAAAATTTAAACATTTTTCAAAATTTAAACATTAGGAAATATGTGTTGTAATTCCATAATTTAGAGAAAAAAATAAGCATAAAACACATTTGCAAGCATTCTGCAGACCTTAGGAATGTTATAGAAAGGGGATTAGATATATTTATAGGTTGAACAAAGTTAAAATTAAGCAATTCCCCAGCAAAACATTGAGAGGAGTAAAACTTTCACATGCTCATTATCATCCAGAATATCACATTGGCAGATATATCCAAATATCCAACACTCCAGAAGATAGGCTTAAGATCCAAATGGATCTTGACAGGTTTGAACACTGGGCCCTATCTTAACAAAATGAAATTCAGTAGTGAAAAAAGTAAAGTTCAACATTTAAGCAAGAAAAACCAAATTCACGGGTATAATATAGGTGGTACCTAGCTCAATAGTAGTAACTGTGAGAGGGTCCTATTGGACAATGACTTAAATATGAGCCAGCAGTATGGTGCAGCAGCCAAAAACACCAACACAATCCTAGGTTGCATGAACAGAGGGATATAATCAAGATCACATGAAGTGCCACTTGATAAACCCTTAGTAAGAATACACTTAGAATACTGCATCCAGTTTTGGTTACCATATTATAAAAAAGATGCAGCATGCAGAAATAGTGCAGAAAAGAGCAAGAGAGATGATTAGGGGGCTGGAAGCTAAAACATATGGTTGCAGGAATTGGGTTTGTCCAGTCTAGTGAAAAGAAGGACTAGGGGTGATACATTAGCAGTGTTCCAATATTTGAGGGACTGCAACAAAGAAGACGGAGTCAATTCCAAAGCACCAGAAGGCAAGATAAGAAACAATGGATGGAAACTATTCAAGGAGAGGAGCAGTCTGGAACTAAGGAGAAATTTCTTAACAATGAGAACAACCAGTGGAATGGCTTGCCTTCAGAAATTGTGGCTGCTCCATCATAAGAAGAGACTGGACAACCACTTTTCTGGAAAATTGTAGGGTCTCCTGCTTGAGCAGGTAGTTGGACTAGAAGAACTCCAAGGTCCCTTCCAAGCTGGTACTCTGTCCTGTTCATTCTGTTATGTACAATAGCCACATCGCATATTGTATGAGCAACAACAAGAAGGCCAATTTATGTAATGATTAAGGCATCCGGTTGCAAACTGAGAGACTGTATTTCTAGTCCCACTTTAGCATGAAGCCAACTGGGTGACCTTGGGCCAGTCACTTTGAGCAAGGAGTTGGACCAGAAGACTTCCAATGTCCCTTCTGTTATTCTGTTAGTAAATTGACCATATGACTTTTCTCTCTCAGCCCTGGGAAGGAGGAAATGGCAAACCACTTCTGAAAATTCTTGCCCACCTAGTGGCCAGGAGTTAACAATGATTTGAAGCTCTCTCTCTCTCTCTCTCTCTCTCTCTCTCTCTCTCTCTCTCTCTCCCTCCCTCCGTCCCTCCCTCCCTCCCTCCCTCCTTCCCTCAATCCCTTCCCCCTCCCTCTCTATCTTAGATCAAATATTATAAAATCATTGGGGAAAGTAGTCAAAAACTGACTCAAAGTAGAGATGCACACACAGATAAGCAACAAATAGTACTTGTTTTCAGTGAATTTTTCAGTAATAATTTGCTTTGAATAGCACTTACCACTGTAAGTACTGTAAGATGTCATTATTTCTCATGGAGATAAGATCTTCTAGGAAACATTCTTTTTCCAAAGTGCTCCTTAACTGTCAGTTTTCAACTGTCTCTTTAGTGATGTTCTTCCATCTCAGCTTTCTTTTTTTAAATGGAATGATTTAGCACAGAGAATGGAGGGAAAGAAGTGAATGAACTGGAGGATAGGTTGGGGATACTGAAAAGAGACTGAGGGAAAGCAACATTGGTTTGCTAGAAACTGTTTATTATTATTGATTTGTTTGTCTGTTTGTTTGAGGAGATTCCTTGAGCACTTGGTGGAGTTGATCCGCAATTTTTGCTTGATATTTGGGGTTAAGCAATTTCATTGCTGTGTTCCTTCTGAAAGTCTTCAAAAATATGCCTGGAATTCATGGTTCCTCCCTGTTTCTGTTTCTAAGTGTAGGGCAGAAGACTAGATAACAATGATAATCAGATTCAAGTTTTTAAAGTCATACATCTATCCATTTTATAAAGTCTCATTGTTTTCACTGAGAATTACTTTCAAGTTGACAAGTATTTACAATTACATTATGAAACACTTTTTTCACAGTTAGCTTTATTATTTTGGATGACAACCATTTTAGTTTAGAATGATTTATATTCTGGAAGAAAGTTTCAGATGGACAAAGTGAGGCTGAAAAATGCTGAAAATCTTACAAAATGATAAATATCAAAACCAGCAAAGCTGTCTCAGCAAGATACTAGCCAAACTAATGGGAAAGATACTATGGGCACAAAGAACTGGTATAGTATTGGGAGAAATCTTAAAACTAAGAACAAAAACTAAACCTTTTCACACACAAAAAGCGCTAAGACTCTCAAAGCAAGAGAAAGTTTCTTAGAACAAAAAAGAATTGTTTTCAGAATATAATCTCTTTTTATCGCAAAGACATAAGGGATACTTGAGAAAATACATTGTTCACCATGTTAAGAGAGAATATTACTGAACCAACTGTCAGTAGTGCTTGGTTGATGGAAAAATCTCTTCCTCATCTTCCTCTTAAAACATGGCCAACTTATACATGAAAGTATCAAGATATGAATAATGAGCAGACTATTAAGAACATATTAATAACAACGCTGAAATTGCTATTAATATATTATGCTTATTTTAACAGTAAAATGAAATTGTATGATATTTGGAATTGGACTCATTTTGTTTAGTGTTCCTCTTCGACGGTCTCACTGTACAGGCTTAATAACTTTGCTGTCTTAGGAATTACAATTTAAATAAATAAAGCTTAGGTATAACATTCGTCCACTTCAAGGTTATCCTTATGCAGTTCTCATCAAGATCATCATATGTAGAAGTAGAAAAATTAAAACTATTAATATTGGCTTCAAAGCAGACAAATAATTATCTAGGCTTATGATGGTGAACCTATGGCATGTGTGCCAGAGATGACATGCAGAGCCCTCTCTCTGGGCATGCGAGCCATCGCCCCAGCTCAGCTCCACTGCACATGAGCACGTGTGCCTCCCACCGGCCAGCTGATCTTTGGGTCTCTGCTATGCATGCACGGGAGGCAGGTCATGTGCGGGGGTCATGTGCAAATGCATGGAGGTGGAGCGCACATGCGGGAGTCATCTGCACATGCGCAGGGGTCATGAGTGCATACGCAGTGGGCATGTGTGGGACGGGGTGCATGTGAAAGATGGGGTCCCATGTGTATATGTGTGAAGGTGGGGCGCATGTGCAGGGCACTGGCGCACATTGCATTTTGGGGATGCATGCGCAGACACGTGCTTTGAACACTTGGTGCTGAAAAGGTTAGCTGTCATGCCCCAGTCGGAGTCTGAATCAGTGGGGAAAGATGAGATGGAACAAGAACTGACAGAGAGCGAGAGGGCAGCTCCGTTGGACTTGAAAGAAACTAGAGAAGGTAGAGTCAGTCCAGGCAGGGCTTTTTGGAATCAGTTAGACCTGCAGGCAGGCAGGAACAGAGCTCAAACGAGGGGCAAGAACCACCTCCTACTGATGCAAAGGCTCAGAGAGTGGAAAGAAGGCGGGATCAGCTCAGTTGGAGTAGGGTACTCATGAAGAGAGTGCCCCGGCCAGCTTCACCAGGTACACCTGGGGAATGACGCTTAAGGAGATGCTTTGGGGAAGGGCATTTGTTGAGAAGTTCCAGAGGTGTTGTGTGCTGATGGAATGTGCCAAGAATCCTTGCATTACTGTGTGGCATTCTGGACTGATTACCTGGATATTTTGCTCTCTCAATTCTTTGCTCTTGTTTTACCAAATACATTTGGGATTTATTGCTGTGCAGCCTTGGTGCAGATGGCACTGGGGTGGACTAATTGAAACTAGAGGCTGATTGAGGTTTGTGTGTGGGTTTATTATCACCCTGCTCAGGGACTTGTCAGCAATGTGGGAATGTTTGGGAGAAATTTGGAGCACAAAAGGGCCAGTTTGAACTGCCAGCTGTTAGGGTTAGGGTCATCACATTAGCCATCACTGTTCTAGGCAGTTTATAGAACTCCTGTTATCAGTTGTGGGAGTGCTTAGGCAATTGATATCAACAGGAAATCTCCTCAAATTGTGTTTTTCAGAATAAATTAAGGTTTTATGAGATTTCAATTTGGGATTATGCAGCAGAGACAATAGCAAGTCCAATTTTAGTTGGACTTTCTCATCAATATCATACATTGTAGAACTATCTTTATTTATTATATAAGAGTGGGAAATATGCCCTAGAAAAGAAATAATTTGATTCTCCTGATTTCATTAATCAGTGTTTTCAAAAGAATTCTGTAATGCTGAACAGATTACCCATTCCCATATAACATTTCATAGGAGAGGAGTTCCATACCGGTTTTTTCTTTCCCAATTCAAGTCTTCTCTGGCTATTTGGAACAGGCAAAATAATATATTCTTCTCTTGTGAAAAACATGGCTGTACCTTCACGCAGAAGTTTGCATCACTGTACTCCATGCTAGTTAGTTCACATAAGCTAATGTGGCTTGTTTGTCTTTAGCATGATATCAGAAGCATCTGCCTTGCTCACTACTGGGCTACAAAGAGCCCGAGGGAATCAGTAACCTCCCTCCATAGAAGTTTCTATTTCATCAACTTAATAGGAAGAATGATTAAAAGTAATTCTACTGGTAAGAAACCCTACACTGCTGTGACATTTGGCTGAGGGAACTAGAAGCTGTGGGTGATGACTGAACCTGCTGGCAAGCTCTATGCTATGAAGCCTCCATTGACTTCATAAAGAGATGCTGCCAAAAGTAGATGTATAGAAAATCATGAGTGGCATCACAGAATAACACCCACAGTTATTAGTCTTTCAGTGTTCCCATTGTGCTGGATTCTGTGCTTCAATGGGATTGCAAAACCATCTCTGTGTCCACAGAATCAATGCAATTCTAGGTTGCATCAACAAAGGGATAGCATCACAATCATGAGAAGATGATAGATAGATAGATAGATAGATAGATAGATAGATAGATAGATAGATAGATAGATAGATAGATAGTACTCTACATCTCATTAGGGAGGACATACTTTGAATGCTGCATATAGTTCTGGTCACTGCAATACAAAAGATGCTAAGACTATAGAAAGTGTATAGAGAACAAAAGAGATGATAAGGTGTCTGGAAGCCAAATTGCACTATGAACAGTTGAGGGAGCTAGATATGTCTAACCTGTCAAAGAGAAAGATTGGGAAGGGACATGATAACTGTCTTCCATTACTTGAGTGGCTATCACAGAGAAGAGAAGAGAAGAGAAGAGAAGAGAAGAGAAGAGAAGAGAAGAGAAGAGAAGAGAAGAGAAGAGAAGAGAAGAGAAGAGAAGAGGGGATTGACTTATTCTCCAAAGTACCAGAAGGTAAGCAGGAAGCCATGGGTAGAAGCTTGCTAAAGAGAGACCCAACCTAGAAATAAGGGTGAGAACAATTATTCAATGGAACAGCTTGCCTCCTGGAGTTGTAGGTGCTCCATCACTGAAGATGTTCAAAAATAGACTTGACACAGCCATTTGACCAGGCTGGTATTCCTGCCTTGCATAGCTGGTTGAAGATCCCCAAAGTTCCTTTCAGCCCTATGATTCTATGTTCTAGGTTGTAACCCAAAGAACTATCTAAACAACTAACAATCAATAATGAATTTATATAATCTGAATCTGTTAGGAAGGCCAGGGGGAAAATATTTATAAATAATAGTGAGGAAATACAATCTATTTAAAAAGCTCTCAGAAATATCTTACTGGTGACATATTGAATTTGAAAGCTTGTTTATCTCTTTGGTAGGAAGGGAAGAAATAATGGCTATTAAAATAAAACATTATGAAGGGCAATCATAATGAAAATTATCCATTAACAATCATCACTTGAGAAAGAGACTAAGTAGGCACCCAAATCATTTTTGATCCAGTACAAAGTGTTGACTTTCTATTGAATTCCTAGTAATATTCTCAAAGGTGGCATGCAAATTTGATGCCAATTATTTTGGATGATACATGTTGATGTGTTTGGAAATAGATAATAGGTCAGCTTAATTATTCTATAGTGGTTTGTAAATTTTCTTCATTAAATGAGATTAAAGTCTTCTAGGTAGTTAGCTGAACAGCAACACTCAGTTCCCTATTTTCTAATGTTTTTTTTGCAACAGAAAGTTAATAATGGAAGGCTATTATACTATATTATACAGATAACATACTTTTAGAGTTTTGAATTCTAAACATCTTAAGTAAGTGCCAGTTGTTATGATGGTAAGATACAGATTGGCAATTTATGATTCCTCAAGCCTTCATTTTTGAGGAATATTGAATATTTTGGAGAGTCAAAATGTCTGTTTTACAGAATCCCCTTCTTACTTGGAAATGTTGAAGATTAGTTGAATCAGCACCTTGCCCGTCCCTCTTTAATGGAGAAACCACTATTCCAAGGTATAAATGAAATCAGATTCTAATTTTTGGGCTCAACCCAAAGAAGACAGATTGACTGACAATTCAGAACCCATCTGATTTCAGGGTTTTATCGTGTTCAATTATTGATGGGGTTGTGCTTCCCCAGAAATGATAAGATCATATTCTGGGAATCCCCCTGGACTCAGATTTTGCATTGCTTCAAAACTTATCCAAAGGGCAACTTGGACCAAAGCCAATTGCCCTTGTTATGTGTAAATTAAATTTCTATAATTCACTCTCTATAGAATTGTCTTTAAGACTATCTGGAAACTTCATCTAGGTAGAATGCTGTGACATGCATGCTCAGTGGCCGGTTGTAAAACACTGCCATATTACACCTTTGCTTCAGAAACTGCATTTGCTAGACCAATACTTGAATACAGCTCATCAGTCTGGAACCCACATTACCTATCTGATATTAGCACAGTTGAGAAAGTCCAGAAATATTTCACAAGAAGAGTTCTTCACTCCTCTACTTGTTGCAGAATACCTTATGCCACCAGACTTGAAATTCTAAACCTAGAAAACCTAGAACTACGCCGCCTTCAGCCTGATCTAAGTATAGTATATAAAATCATACATTGCAATGTCCTACCTGTCAATGAATACTTCAGCTTCAACCATAACAATACAAAAGCTTACAATAGATACAAACTCAAGGTTAACCACACCAAACTTGATTGCAGGAAATACAACTTCAGCAACAGAGTGGTCAATGTCTGGAATACTCTACCTGACTCTGTGGTTTCTTCCCCAAACCCCAAAAACCTTAGACTGTCTACTATTGACCTCACCCCTTTCCTAAGAGGTCTGTAGGGGGCATGCATAAGTGCACCAATGTGCCTACTGTCCCTGTCCTATTGTTTCTTTTATTTTTCTTATATGTACCCATTTCATGTATTCATAACTATGTCTATACTTATACCTGTAATCTTATAATCGCTTTACAAAATAAATAAATAAAAATAAATAAATAATAGACTTCCATGTTCAGTTCAAGATGTTGCTCACCCCCATGGTCTTCTGGAAGCAAGTGAAAACTTGGCTTTTGGGGATTAACTCCAACCAATGACATTGTATTTGTAAGCCACCTAGTCTGGTAAGGTGTGCTAAGGTTTGAGATAGTAGGCGGATCTTTTAAATAAATAAATATGTAGACAGGTGGCTCTCCTGTAGCAAAATGTAAGAAAAAAAAATATGAGGCCCTAAACAGAACAAGAAATTCTAAGCTGCATAAAGCATAGTCTTACTAAACTAGTACAGTGAATATCAGTGCCACACTGTTATTAAAATATACATAATTTTTGAATAAAAATTATGTGGCAGGTATAGCTAAACGTTTTTATCTATTCTTTTAAGAGATCACTATTTCCTGAAACAGATTTCTGTCTCAGTTATTCCTCAACATCTCCTCCCCTCAGGCCCAGTGAAATAAGAATAACATGTGGAGTTACTTCTTTGTAGTTGCTTTGCTGTTGTTCACCTGCAGACAGAATCTTTCCAGACTAAGATAATAATCTGCATAGCTATAGATATACACTGTGAATTGTTAGGGAGCATTCATCTTTGTCCTCTTCCTGGGCACCAGACATTCCAAGCTCCACTATCGCTTTGCCCTCTGTGGAAGAGCCCCTCATTCCTGGCTCCATGCTATATATTCCACCTCAACTTCATATCCTTGAAGATTCCAATCGGTTAGAATTAACAGCTGGGAAGATGGAACTAGGCTGGCCTTACTTTTTAGCACTGCCTTCATTTTGAAAATAACAAACTTTTCCCATCTAACATGGGGGTAATTTGTTTGCCTACCAACTATGTCTCAGCTCCTTTGAACTTTGATTGAAAATGAAACTTTCAGGGAATTTTACAGCTTTACAAAATACAACAGAGTTGAAGTATTGAGGAGAGTCTCAGTCTCACTGATAAAGCTTTAAAGCTAGGCCACGGAGCGCAACAACTCTACAAGAACTTTTCCTTAGTATCCACACAGGAAAGATAAACTGTAAAAAATAAGTATTTGACTTTTTTGGATAAAGAATGGAAAAAATGACTACGAATGGTTTTCTGGCATTTCTAAACTATGTAAAGCTATTTACATTTTGAAATTAAAATAGCCTTTTTTAAAATAGCCTTTTTTTCTCATTTGATTTTGTTAGCTCTTTATTCTTTATTTAAAGTTGCTGGTTACTTTTTACCGTTCTACCATCGAGAGCATTTTGGCATACTGTGTAACGGTGTGGTGTGCTGGATGCTCTGTAGTGGATAAGAAGATGCTCCAGAGAATTATAAACACAGCACAAAAAATCATCGGTTGCTCTCTTTCTTCTTTGGAAGAGATTGCGAAGACCAGACTCCTCTCTAGAGCACTGAAAATCTCCATAGACTGTTCTCATCCTGGACATTCATATTTTGAACTGTTACCATCAGGGAGGTGTTATAGGTGTCTTAAAATGAGGACTAATAGACTGAGAAACAGTTTCTTTTCCAAGGCAATAATTGTCAAACAACGCATATGTGATTTAGCCCTATGTATATAGTGGCATTTTTAAACTATCTAACTGACCATATGTTTTAGATAGGTTTTAGACTAGGTTTTTAATTATTATTTAATTATTTTAATTTTTAAATACTCTGTACTATGACTGTGATGTGGTGTTTGGGGCACTGTGCTGGAGTAGCTTTCAAATTTCATTGTATTTGTAGAATGCAATGACAGTAAAGGTATTCTGTTCTGTTCTATTCTATTCTATTCTATTCTATTCTATTCTATTCTATTCTATTCTATTCAAACATGAGGAATAGCACTGAGAGGCCTAATTTTCAGGGTGAGACATGCAGTCAGATTTGGAGCAATTCTTGACAAATTAAAAATAGTGGAGAAGTAGAAAATATAAAGTTCTATAATTAGGGGGTGAAGCAGGTGCCAGACCTCCAATGCCTTCCTTAGATGTTATTGATGCTGGCATAAAATGTAATACTGAGCACGTTTTCTTGGATGCAAGATATATTCTTTGAACCAGAGCTGAAAGATGGTGATCGTGAATGACAAATTATTTTCCCTATTAGAAGGATTACACGGATAATTGAAACCATAGTCAGAGTTAGATACAAAAGGTGAATCAACCTCTGGTGAAGAGGTTTAGTTTAATTCTGCTTCAACCCAGATTGCTGGGAGAGAAAGTAATTTAAAAGTATTATTTAATTGACTAATTCATTGGCTTCTAGGCATTTCTTGTAGTACTGAGGAGCTGCTTACCTTTTAAAAGCCAGGGCTGCTTCTCTGACTGGATTTCAAAATAAAAGCCAAGGAGCTCAGTGCTACAAGGAGAAGTTCCAGGAAGGATTGCTGTAGTTGAACCAGGCTTTAAAGCGGTTTAAAGTAGCCTGGAGCAAATATCCTTGGGGAGGAGACTTTACTCTTTAAAGCTGTGTCCTTGTGATGAAGGGGCAGTTTATATTACATTTTATAGATTAATCCACCAGGAGAAAATAGGTAACATCCATTTGAGGTCAATCCATGCATGTAGTGAGGAGGAGGCAATATTAAATCAGAGCCTTGGCACAAGGGGCGATCCAGTAGAAGTGCCTTGATGGTTCTGTCCAAGCATAGACAGGACCATGGTAAGTGTGGGACCATACTAAATCAATTCATACAGAGATATAATGCTCAGTATCTTTAAAGTTGGTAATTCTTTCATGCTACTGACTTGGGAGTAATCAAACGATCAGGTCTCATGCTGCCTGGGGAATTCTGGGAATTGAAGTCCACGTGTCTTAAAAGTTGCTAAGCTTGAAAAACACTCAGAAGTACAACTTCTTGTGAGCCTGGGTTATTTTCCTGCATTTTGGGAATAAGGAAAGTATCCTATGTGCCTGGTGCAGAGATGCCACTGAAATCTAGTTAGATGCTAATTGGAAGGTTAAAGCCTTAGATACAGATAGTCTTTTACAACTATTTGTTTAGCTTACATTTAAAGTTACAACAGCACTGAAAAAAAGTGACTTATATTCCCCCCCACCCAGGAACAGAGAGAGGGAGATAGAGGGAGTGAGGGAAAGAGAGAGAGACAGAGAGAGAGAGAGAGAGTGGGGGGGGGGGAAGAGAGACAAGAGACGGGGGGGGAAGAGAGACAAGAGACAGAGAGAAAGAGAGAAAGGAGGGAAGAGAGAGACAACACAGAGAGAGAGAGAGAAAGAGAGAGAGGGGGAAAGAGAGACAGAGACACAGAGGGAGGGAAAGAGAGACAAGAGACACATACAGATAGAGAGAAAGAAAGAGAGGGAGGGAGGGAGGGAAAGAGAGAGACAAGACACACAAAGAGAAGACACACAGTAAGAGAGACAGGGAGGGAGGGAAAGAGAGAGAGAGAGACAAGAGACAGAAAGATGAGAAAAAGAAAGAAAAAGGAAGAAAAAGAGACGAGAAATAAGGAGAAAGAAAGAGAGAGACAGTGAGAGATACCTGTTTAGAAGAAAATAGAAAAATGGCTCTTTGAGTGTTTAAGGTTGCAGACCCCAGGTTCGGCAAACACCATGGTCATTAAGTGAACCTTGTGGTTATTAAGCAAACACTGTGGTTGTTAAGCAAGTCCATTTTCCCCAATGGGCATTTTTAACCAGAAACCAGAAGGAATTGTTGGAAACTGACAAAAAACATAGAAAACCTCAGTCGCAAGACTATGGGATGTTGTACCTGATCATAAATGTGTGTGTGTGTGTGTGTGTGTGTGTGTGTGCGTGTGCACGCTCATGGCTGTCAAAACACCAAAAACAGGTCAAGTAGCTCTGGGGAGATCAGTCACAAATTAGAACACTTGCTAAGCAACTGGTCATTAAGCGAGGACCACTTATATTTGGTTTGCCAGTCACATGGCCAACTAGCCATGCCTACCCCAGTCACATGACCAACAAGCCACACCTAGCCAGTCACATGACCACTAAGCCATGCCCAGCCAGTCTCATGACCCCATAGCCACAACCAGCCAATCACATGACCACCAAGCCGCACCCATAAATTAGGCCATGCCCATAGAATCGGGTGTTAAAAAATTTGAATCCCACCCCTGCTTCAGTTGTTCACAATCAGTGGAATGACTTGTCACCAGAAGTGGGTGCTCCAACACTGGAGGTTTTTAAGAGATTGGACAACCATTTGTCTGAAATGGTATAGGGTTTCCTGTTTTAAGCAGGGGGTTGGACGAGAAGACCTCCAAGGTCCTTCCAACTCTGTTATTCTGTTAGATGCACTGTCTCTCAGTATATCAATCTATTAACCACAAATGGCAGTAGAGTAGAGATAGGTATTAGCAATTGCTCTATGTTTCTCTTTCTCTCTCTTTCTGCCTAAGTGTTAATCTCAGCATCTTTCTTCCTGCCTTGGGCCTTATTCACTTGAGCGTGATCCTCTTGAAACATATTGGATAGGATGGAGCTACTAGCTGGTACTAAGCATTTATGTGTCCCTCAGGTATTTTTTTTCCCTGTAAATAAACACTTTTCTGTAAAGATATAAAACCTGGTTCAATAGTCTTAGCATATCTTGGACTCCCCTCTCCAGGAAGGACATACAAAAAGCTGACATACAAAATGCTTCCTCCAACAAATTTAAACTGTCAAATGTTTACATTTTTGAGGTGTTATTGTTTTCCTGTTCTTAAGTTGTTTTAAAACTATATTTCAAAATGAACATTGTTTATTTAGGAGTCATACTCAGACTAGCATATTCAGGAGAATCATAATTCAACTCAAGGAAACAATTTATTGTTATCTTTCTAATTGCAATGGGAGATAGTTATTACAAAAATAATCTGGCTGGTTCCTTGAAATTTAGAAATGATTTGTTTAGAAAAATAATGTATCTTTTCTTTTATGTACACTGAGAGCACTTACATTAAGACAAATTCCTTGTGGGTCCAATCACACTTGGCCAATAAAGAATTCTACCTATCTATTATAATTACATTAAATATATAAAGAGTACATTATAATATATTTTAGGCAGTAGAGTTCATGATATATGAAATATTAAGTTGTTGAATCAACTGGGATATATATTCAGTTTTGCAGCTGCTATGATCATTGGTTGAGCAGGAATAAAAATAGCCAATTGAAGCCTGGAAAATGAGGAGTACTGATTTTCTACCAGCTTATCAGGTACTTAGGAGCCAACGACAATCAACAACTTAATAGCCAGTTGTCAACAGGCTAGTTAACAACTAAAAGCCACACTCAAATATAAATACAATGTGCATAACAGCCCAGTGCACATATTCTGGAGAGAGAAGTTCCTTAATGATGGGCTCCAGCATGAACTCAAAAGCTTAAAAGAATAAACATTTGGTCCTGGTGACTGACTCAGATTGGCTCCTGCTATTCTGACTTATCCTATTCCGACCACTATCCTGATTTTTCTTAACCTTACTCTGTGGATATCTCTGTTTTTGTAATTGAAAACCTGGAAGTCATGCTTGGTCAGAGTTCTCAAACGAATGTGACTTCAATACAGCCCAAAGAACTGGCTGGTAAAAATGAAAAACAGTGAATAGGAAATCAACCCGCATTAGACAGGCTAACCTGAAATTAGTTCTGGATTCAACAATGATCGTGAACACTTGGATTTCAACTGTGGCCACTTAGGCATAGCTAAGACTGGCATATTTATTTCACCCTTCTGAAAAATGTTCTGCTTGGCCCATTTGATGCATATCTTGAATAAGGATGCTTGATTATGTACCACCATGTTGGCCTCAACTCTCAGTGACTATATAGATAGGCCTTCTCCAGGATGATCTGTGCCCAACCTGATCTTCCGGTTTCCCAGTGCTGCCTCTATTGCCACTGTGAGTCCATCTACTTTGCTGCTATTCTTCCGCTTCTCTTTCCCTCTTCCTTTCTCTGCATCAGGGCCTTCTCCAGAGAACTAGGTCTTTGCATCAGGTGTCAGAAATAATTTGCCTTGATTATTATTAGGGGCATGAAAAGCGGCTCTATTCCATTATAACAAGGTACTTTATTTCGCCTTGGAGAAGAATTAATCTAAGTAGTTCAGCTTCCTCACCTTGATGAATGAGGCTTCTGGGAAATTGGGACTAGATAGTCTGAAATGCTCCCAGGGGTTACATAACCAAATGTGTTACAGTGACTTTGGGTTAGTCACATTCTCTCTCAGTACAGCATCCTTAATAGGGTTGTTATTGCAAGGGAAAAAAAGGAGGAAGACGTCCTGTCTTTGCTTCCTTGAGCTCTGGAGTAAAAAGTGAATTAGAAATCGAATCAATCAGTCAGTCAGTCAATCAATCAAAATGTTTCAAGATTGTTGTCTTTGTTTTAGAACTGTAACATGAAAATACTTAGACACAAAAGAACAAGTGCAGAAAAATGTGTGTGTGTGCACGCGTACACACAGACATACATGTACACACACACAAACATATATACATGGATGCATGCATACACATACCGATAGTTCTTAACTTACAACCAAAATTTGTGTTGCTAAGCAAGGCAGTTGTTCAAGTGAGTCATGTCCCATTTTATTACTTTCCTGCCATGGTGGTTAAGCACATCACTGCAGCGTGAATCAAAGCAATCCTTTAGCACAGAGTTCCTCAACGTTTCCAGCTTTGCGGACTGGTGGAGGGGGCACAGAGGGGATGGTTCTGTGTGAGCGGACGGCAAGAGCTTGCGCAAAACACAAAGATCCCTTTGTGCGAGAAGCATACTTGTGTGCCTGCCACTCATGCAAACGGAGTGTGCACACACGAACTTGCCCACTGTGCATGCAAGTGAGGATGGGCATGCATGCGCTCTCTGGACATTTCCAGAGCCAGGTTGTAATCCCCCCATGGCCCACTAGTGGGCCACGGCCACAGGTTGGGGACCCATGCTTTAGCAGATACATCTTCCCCCATTAACTTTGCTTGTTGGATGCTGGCTGGGAGACTGCAAAAGATGACCAAAGGACCCTCAGATGCTTTAACCAGCATAAATATATGGCAGTTGCCAAACTCTTGAATTTTGATCCTGTAATCATGGGGGATATGCGATGCTGTCATAAGTTTGAGGACCAGTCATGCTGCCTTTTTCATTGCCGTTGTAATTGCAAGCTGTCACTAAATGAATTGGTTATAAATCAAGGATACATGCATACATACAGACACACAGACATACCCTTGTAATTTTAAAATCAACAGTTTATAAATACATATTTAGTATTTTTATCCCCCCAAAATTGGATTGATGAAGATAATCTACTATGGATTATTTTGTTAATGCAGCTGAAATTGGAGACCAAAGTTGAGTAAATCCATCTTTAATTAAAATTTCTCAATAGAGAATTGAACAGAAGAAAAAGGTCTTCTATTGTAGATAACCCTCTTACATCCAATACAATACGCCAATTTGAAAATTTTTACAAAAAAAATCCATTTGCTAACTCTGAAAAATTAGGAAATTAGCTTCATATATTTCTTAGGTATTATTTTAATCAGAAGGCGAAAAGGGAAGTGATTGAAAGAAGGGAGGGATGTTTCAAACATGAAACAGTATTTCATCATTTCAAACTGGTGACGATCTGTTTAAAATGTTCTTTTTGGTTCACTTCATTTTGATGGGGATAATGAGAAAGTGCTGGGATTTTTTTTTTCTTGATTTCATGTTTGTACAAATGTCACAACATAAGAAAATCCATACTGGAGTACATCAATGTTTTGTTTGTTACAGAGAATACCAGGTGCCCATGGGAATCCAGTAATTAAGGTATAAGGGCAATATCTCGCTACCCACATTTGGTTTTGAGGGTGACACAAATCTTGAGGATAATATGTAGCCGTCACTACAAGTAGTAATTGTTAACTTTGTTTTGTTAACATAATTTTATTTCAGCAATTTCCTGAGTACTCCCTGGGCCCATTTGTGAAAAAGGTGTTGAATTGGCTAATTTCCAGTTCTTTGCAAAGAAGCCAATCTTTGAGGACACATTTATCCTAGAAGGTCATCAGTTTTATATCTGAATTTTCAAAGAATGCTAAGATTAATGGACACAATAATCTACTTGTTTCCAACATGTTAACTTCATTTTATGCTAATGCTGTTTGGCATCGATACCTGTGTATCTCTACTTCAGAAAAGGATGCGAATACGTCATTTTTTCTGTTTTTTTTCAATCGTATCTTCTTTTGACCTTCCTTAATCTTTTGTATGCTCCTTTCTAGTGTCACATAATGACCTAGTTAACCTTCCTTTGTTTAAAAGTGTGTATTATTATTATTGTTACTGATCTTAGCAATTCAGAGTTTAACCTTTTTGTGCTTTTTTTTGGTCTTCTTATAGTTCCTTTGGTTGAATTTTACATTCTGTTTTGTTTAGGCAACTCTTCCATTTTCTGAAAGAAATTTTCCCTTATTTAAAAGCTTCCTTAACACTATTTATTAATCTGATTAATGATCTCATGGAATCATCTTAGTCTGAGGTACAGATTCCCAGTCTCTGAGAAATATAGGCTTTAATGGCAAACAGTATCTTTGAGGTATGTATAGGAAAAAGTCTTTCAGAAAGCAATAGCAAAACATAGACTATAGTAACATAGAACATCTTTTCTGAAAAACAAATAAAACATCTTATTTAAAGACAGGATAATTCCAAATTATCACATTTCCATACAAGCACAGTTTAATATATATATTTATCTTATCTGTTCAACTTCATATCTTTTCCCAACTTCTCTTCCCTTTCCTTCTATTCAATTATATTTCTATTGCCTTAAATTGTATATATTCATTTTATCCCGTCTGTCTTATACAATTTCGTTATTCTCTTCCAACATTCTTCTAGCATTTTATTAATTCAAACATAGACAAACAAAACACAAAACATAAATACATAAAACTTTTTTTTGGAAAGCGGATTACCCCCGGTTACATCTTTTTGTAAAGACATAAATCAAATTCATGCTCCCTTAATATACTATTTCATATCTTATTTAACATTCTATATTTTCTATATATTTTCTCTCTTCATTCTCTCTCTTCATTCTATTTTATTTATTTCATCTCAATTTAGATAATTATACTTGCATCTTTTGTCCATTCTCTTTCAATTATCTATTTATCTTTTCTTTCTAATACAATATTTCTCCTGTAATCACTGGTTGAAGAATGACAAACTTTTTATCTTTCCCTTAAATTTAACACTTAAAGTAATACATGTTTGTGTATTGTGTTTTTAAAAATTAATAAAATTTGTTTTTTAAAAAATTAAAATAAATAAATAAATAAAAAGAAAGCAATAGCAATACCACTTAGACTTATATACTGCTTCACATTGCTTTTACAGCCCTCTCTAAGTGGTTTACAGAGTCAGCCTATTGCCCCCAACAATCTGGGTCTTCATTTTACTCACCTCGGAAGGCTGGAAGGCTGAGTCAACCTTGAGCCTGGTAAGGATCGATCTACCAAATTGCAGGCAGCCAGCAGGCAGCAGAAGTAGCTGGCAATACTGCATTCTAACCACTGGGCTACTACAGCTCATTATCACTAGATAATTTAGTACCAATTCATTCAGACTTCGGATGATTAAGGTCCATATTTTGCATTTAGTGTGAACATCTACTCATCAGTCAATATCAAGGCAAGGTATTTATTACAGATTTCTGAACTGTCTTCAAAGGCAGCAGAATGCAGGTCTGAATTTTAACTTGTTCATGAGCAGTGAAGGTAAGGTCTATTGAATCACATACAAGTTAAACAGTATGCAAAGCTTTGTTGGCCGTGGATACAGCCTCAACTGATATATGAAATAAGGTATATGTATCTTATTTTTTATTTTGTTTGTATCCTACTTGGGTTGTGCGGTGGCTCAGCAGTTAGGATGCTGGGCTTGTTGGCTAGAAAGCCAGCAGCCTGGGTTTGAAACCCAAGTGCCACATGATGGGGTGAGCTCCCATCCTCGCCCCAGCTCCTGCCAGCCTAACCAGTTTGAAAGCATATAAATGTGAGTAGATAAAGAGGTACCACTATGGTGGGAAGGTAACAATATTCCATGATGTCATGCTGGTCACATGACCACAGAAATGTCTTCGGACTGTGCTGGCTCCAGAGATGAGCACCGCCTCCTACAGCTGACAATGACTAGCAGAGTAAAATCCACAGGGATTCCTTTATCTTTTTCACCCCACTTTTATTATTTTTATGAATAAACAAGGTTCCAAACATATTCACACACTTTCCCCTTCCTATTTTTCCCACAACAATAACCTTGTGAGGTGGATTATGCTGAGAAAGAATAACTGGTCCAAAGTCACCCAGCTGGCTTTCATGGCTACTGTCTTGCCAACACACTCAGTTCTGAGTAAGAAAGACTATTTGTAACTAAGATTTTGGAAGCAGTATTGAAGTTATGAAGGTTTTTTTTCTTCTGTTTTCTGCATTTATATTAATTTGGTGGTATCTGGTGGACATATGTTTGTGTCTACATACACACAGAATACATGTTTTGTATATATTCACATACATTCTTTCTGTCCAAGGCTATTCCAAAAAGCTGGAAGCTCTGTTAGCAAATAGAAAAACATTTTGCAAGCGTTAGATTGTCTCACATGCTGAAAATCAGGAATTGCACGTCTTCTTTAGTACAAATATTCTCTTTTTGTATATATAAAATCCAAACACTATTTAAATTTGCCAGTCTTTTTAGCTATTTCTATGATTTCCTTTGCTGAAAAGATACTCTATGTTTATACCAATATTGTAATTCTGTATTTTCCACAAATTATGGGGGTAAAGAAGGACTAAGTAGGATACGATCAGCAAGCTCTCTGCCTCTCACCTCTCACCCTCTTCTTCTAACCAGTGGATGGGTTTCCTTTGCATTAAGAGCGTTGAAAATAAAGCTCCTGAATGGTGGTTATGAATCTAATTCTGTCCTAGTATTTTTCTGTATTAGGGCTAAACTTGCTGACAAAATTGGCTTGGGGCTTTACTGTAGATACTATGGTAATAAATTGCTGAGGCTTGAAGTTTCACGTTTCCCAGATGGCCTTTCCTGGCTGTCTTTACTGGCCCCAATGCTACAATGATAGGGACAGTCCAGTGGTCATAAGCTCCATATAATTATAATGGATTATTATTGAGTATGATTTTAGAGAGCATTATACCAATTAGGCTGAATTAATTTACTTGTAATCAGGTTCATTAATTTACATCAGAGAGCTGAAGGGAGAAACTGGAAGAAGTAAGAGTAAATTGTTGTAAGCACATGTTTATTATGTTTTGTGCATTAGCTAGTTTGAAAACCCTGTATTATTGCTTACATTGTGCTGCAGAAGGCTCACAGCTCTATAGTACAGCATATGCTTTTCATGTAATCATTCCAGATCCAATTCCAGCATTTTCAAACAAGTATTGGGATTTTTAGGGTTTTCTTGGCAAAAGTCTTTTAATCTTAGTTCCTATTTTAGTTTGTAGAAACAACATGGGGAGGGGAATCATTTTGATGAAACAATTGACATTGAATGGGAAATGAAGAATTAAACCTCCTTCCACATTAAAGTTCTCAGTCAGAATGCTTCATCTTGTCTTATATTATTACAGTTGGTCAGAGAGTCAGCCAGATGCTTAGAGTGTATTTGGCATTTTTATTCATCTATCAAGTCCTTTCCAGGGACCTGGGATAGTCAGAAGTTGTTTGATAGTGTTAAAAGTATCACTGCAGGCTGCAAACTGTTACAAGCCTTTTGCAATTGACCAATTATGTTTTTTGTCAATACTAATGGTGTTTAAGTAGTGTTCCAGTTGTTTTGGGATTGTTCCGAAGGCACCAATTACTATTGGTACTATTTTTGCATTCTTTTGTCGCAGTCTTCTACTTCTATTTGCAAGTCTCTGTATTTTCTCTGGTTCTTTCTTTTCTATTATACTGTCTCCAGGAATGGCAAGGTGCGCTATCCAACCTTTTTTTGGCTTTCTTATTGTGGGAAGCCCCATTCTCCTAGAATAATGAAATATTTTGAGGAATATTTTTTTTAAAAGGCAGAATATTTTATTTCCCTAAATGAGAAATGGAGAAACATGTTTTTAGAGGCAGGAAGCAGCCCCAGTCTCCCTGCCTGCAAGCAGAAACTGAGGAGGCAGCTCTTAGAAATGCAAATTTGGTAATCCATTCAAGACAGGATATTTTGAAGCAAAGGCAGAATAGTAGGATTAGAAGCAGCCCCGTCACTCAAGATCCAAAACAGGATGAAAACCATTAAGCCACAGTAGGAATTGCCCAACACTCTTTCAGAACACAAGCCCCTTCACTGCACTACCCCAGAGCAGTCCAAACCTGGGAGCTCAGATAAACAATACGCCACAGGCTGACCAGATTAGCTGAGACAAGCACCTAGGATTTACATTTCCTGTTTTGCTTATAGAGCCAGCTACATAACCCTTACATGACCCTATAAGAATCTGACAACAACCAATAAAATATTAAAATACATGTTCTTGCACAGGAACAGGAAGCTCAAATACAAAGCCTGAAGAAGGTATACCCCTTCTCTCAACTCCATTTTGTCAGTTACACCAGAGCCATAAACACTGGCGGTTCTGTTCATCGTTAAACCACATTTCTTATCAGTCTCATATTTCCAGTGTCTTTCTCCCAGCCTGGAACTGAAACAGATGGATATTTCTTCCAACATTAGCAACAATTATTAAGGGTGGGTGGGATGTTATGTGGTAGGTGCTTGTTTGAATTCTAAAATCCCAGAGCAATATAGCTTCTTCATTTTCTATTACTTTATCTATTTTGTGGTCCCACCAGTTCTTGCTTGTAAGCAAATGGTATTTCTTGCATATCTTCCAAAGCACCATTGTTGTAACTTTGTCATGCCATTGTTTGTACTCAGCCTGTATGTTCTTCTTGCAGCAGCTATCTGGGTGGTTTACTGTTTGCTCAGCTGTCTTTGTTCTTCTTTTCTCCTGTCCGTTGCTATCTTCTCAATTCTGGCTTTGTATGCATTTATTCTTAAAACTTGGTCTTGTGCAGCCAGAATTAGCCCCTCCGTCTCATTCTTCACCTTTCCTGCTCTTAACTATTGCCATTTCTTGTTATTACCTCCTTTGCCTGCTATTTCTCCCTCACCTCTTCTCTGTACTTGCCATATAGTGCTTTGCCTTACCGTCTCTCTTTTCTATTTCTTTCAGTCTTTCTTGTAGGCCAGTTTGGTCTCTCCAGTGTTCAGAAAGCCTTCATGGTACACCACTGCATTTTCTTCACTGTGCTTTAGATAGTGTTCCAATACCATTTTTCTTCTTTAACTGTCTGATGTACTTACAACACTTCATACTCACCTGTGCTCCTTAATAAGTAAAGTCTAAAATGTCACTACATGGATGAAGGGAATGATTCATTGTCATTATTCTACTGATCTTCCTATCCAAGATATTTACCTATGTTTGAATCCAGGCCACTATCCCAACTGTGTATGTAATGATTAGAATTGCCAGATGTTAATTGCCTTGATAGTATTTTCTCCTCAAAGTTTGGACTTTAAGATCTTCAATCTCATGATATACTCACTTCTAACCTTTTTCTTGACTTCAGTGTTGAGTCAGAATAGAGCTGAAAGGGACCTTGGAGATCTTCTAGTCCAGTCCTCTGATCAAGCAGGAGATCCTATATCATTTCAGACAAGTGACTGTCCAGTCTCTTCTTAAAAACCTTCAGGGAAGGAACACCCACAATTTCTGAAGGCAAGCTGTTCCATTGGTTAATTGTCCTCACTGTTAGGAAGTTTCTCTTCAATTCCAGGTTGCTTTTGTCCTCAGTTAGTTTCTGTTGTGGCCCCAATTCCCGAGCTTGTGCTGTCAGAGGAAGAGGACCTGGAAGATGAGGAGGAGGAACTGGGAATGCCTTCCTCCCCAGGACCTTCCTCTCGGGCAATGCCTTCCTCCCCAGGACCTTCCTCCCTGATAATGCCTAAGGTTCCATCAGACAACCAAGAGGAACAGCCTGAGATTAATCAGGAGGAAGGCATATCGGAGCAGCCCCTGACAGGGAGTAAAGAGGAAGAGTGTTGGCTCGATCCTAAGCAGCGTCATAGGGAAAAATGTGAGCAGCAACGTAGGAGGCGTGGGAGGGTCAGAGAGTGAGCTGAGTCATTGAGCCACACCCCACGGGGGATAAAAGTGGGTGTGTTTTCTCCTGAAACTTTGTACGGGACAAAATTTAACCTTACTTCAGATTTTCTTTGTGGACTGCCTTGTGATTTTCTGTGAGTAAAATTTTATTTACTATCAGTTCAGACTTGGCAGGCAGGACGTGTTGGAATGCCAAGAATATTATCAGTTCCAAAGAATTAACTCTGTGAAGTCCGAGCCAGCTTGCCTGCCTGTGTTTGTGTGAGTTTGTACTCTTTCATCTTTTGGGAAAGAGGGAAGGCGAGACAGAACAGTTTCCATTCATTGTTTTTTGTCCTGCCCTTCTCTGGTTTTCTTGTTCAGTTTCTTTTTTTCCCACTTGTTTTAGCTTGTTTACATCTAATCTTAGCATGCTGGTATTACTCTCCAGCCTCATCTTTTAGTTTGGAGATGCACTGTTTGACTTTTTTCTTCTTTCTTGATTTTGCATCTAAGATATCCAGTTATAACTGCAGCCATACAGCATATTATTATAATCTTTCCTCAATGACCTAGTCTTTATATTTCATATTACAGAGTTATTTCATATTAAAGAAAAGTACACACTCACCAAACCAGTTGTTACACAGGTTGAATTGCACCACTGCTTTTAATACTTATGCTAGCTGCTTCTCTGAAACAAGTTTCAATACAGGCAATCTTATTCTGTTGTTTTTGTGCTGTTCTAGATGTCAGTTATTTTTTGGCTCAATCTCTTTACTTTTTTAATTAGAGGGCTTTGTTCTGAGGAGAAGGCGGAAGAAAAGGTGCCTAAACTGAGAATGAAAAAATAGCTATGCTAGTTCCCTCTATTACTGACTCCCCCTAATTAGCATCCGCAGTCTGAGCTATTTCTGGCAAGACTTTGATTCCTTTGCCATGGATAGACCTTTGCAATACTTACAATTCTGTGATTGTGAAAAAAAAAAAGTACAATGAATTATGTATTATAAACTGGCGATGAATTGTAAGGGTTAGGGCTGGGTTTCCTTTCCTCATTAGACTCATTTGTAATAACAGAATAACGGGTCATTATTTCTTTGTCTTTAATCTTCATTATTATTATTACTGTGGTGATGATAACAATGGCAGGAAATTCACCAAACATTTGGAATTTTAAGTTTTTTGAGGGCTCGCTAACCCTCAAAAAAAAAAAAATCTTGCTTGAAACTTTTTACAAACAGTCATACTTCCATAACTCCTAAGTATATGGTTGGAACCTGAATACTTAGCCTAAAATATATGATATTCATATTAAACAAAATGAAGAGACAAGAGTAATAATTCAGACATTCTCAATATGGGAACAGCAAATTGTTCTGTCCATTCTTATAATCTGAATCTGAGCTGAGATTCCCTTTGGTTTCTATATTTGATCAGTATTAGCCAACTCTGAGATTTAGCTGAGTTGTAACCGGGTAGGCAATTATGTAGTTGGCAGGAAAATATATTAGATTTTATTGGCTTGACTCATGTACTCAGCCATGAAATTGCAGCCTTGAGATTCCTTCTTATCTTTGCATCAATTTGCCCTTTGAGGCTTTATGTTTAAGGCTTAGTAAGGACACTGAGATGACATCTATAAGGTCACTTCATAGTTAATAAATATCAGCTTTAAACATTTTTGTCTGTCCCAAAAGAAATATATATATATATATATACCTTTATCAGGTTACTTGTCCCTTTTAGATGTATTTCTCTTTTGACAGAGGTGTTTCAGAACGTTCAACTGAGACAGGAAGAACAGTGCGACAATGAAATTGCTAGGCTGCCTTTTTTGTAATGTGCCTTTTTAAAACATTTAATACAATTTTAAGTTCTATTATTGAAAGTTTTCCCGACTTCTAGTAAACATATGAACATATACATATGACTTCTAGTAAACATCCTGCTCATGGATCAAGATTCCAAGGTACTTCCCAGTGTAACAAGCTTAAATAGCTATGAAATGAATGAAATAGCTATTTAACTGATAATAAGTTCTAAGTTATAGTAATATCACTTTTATTTAGTTATAATCTTATGTTTAGGAGCTATCCTTCTGTCCATCATGAAATAGATGCAAATGCATAGTATTTATTTTTGATTTGCTCTTCATTTATCTTATTGTTTCTCATCTATGGGTCTGTGTCTCTTCTTCTCCCCCTCTTTCTACTTGTGATATTCCCAACTCCCACCTGTCACTAGAATCACACAACGGCAAACAGCAATTACCCTACTGCAATAACTATATATTTATATCCTACTCTTCTAGATTGTCTTACAACAACAACAATACAGAAAACCAACATTAATTATGACAAGGGTGACAATTCAAAGCAAACCTTGCAGTTAAGATTCAACAGAGAACTGAAATAATAGAAGGAACAGTCAATCAAACTGTAGAAGGATATTGAAAATAATATCTTAACAAAAGAGCATATGAATCTTTTCGTAGCTAAGCACAGTGTATAAAGAGATCACCTCTCTTGTAGATATCCTAACCGATGGCACCAAGAATAAGGTCTTTCCAGCCATATAAAAGGACATGTCTGTATGAAGGCACAATATGGATTGTGGTCCATGGGATTAGAAGATTCTACCTCCACTCTACTGTGTATCACTCTTTGTTATTTTTAATGTATTGATTGTGAGCTGCTCAGATTCATGTCACAGTGGTGAATAAATTTAATAAATAATACCTTCAACAATTCTCTATTTGTTTAGGGCAGTGGTAGTCAACCTGGTCCCCACTAGTGGGCATTCCAGCTTTCATGGTGTGCGGTAGGAGTTTTCTCCCCTACTTTATAAATCACCATTACTGTGGAACCGGTGGGCAGTTAGAAAATTTGACTATTAACAGAGATACAAAAGTGGGTGGAAGGTATAAAAAAGTTGACTACCCCTGGTTTAGGGCAAACTAATCTCCCCTGAATAAATACATTATGATTCTAGTGTCCCATGCTAATTGTCACTAAAGAACCAATTATGGAGGTAATAATCTACGTTCTCAAGAAAAGTCTGATTATTCCTTTGGATCAATTGAATTTTGTAATCTGCCTCATTTAAGGTTGATTCACATAAATAGCATTGCATTTGTCTTAAATGAACCAATTACTATGAGACAATGTATCTTAAAAAATCCTGAATGATGTGAAAAGAGTATATCAGCCTTCTGCTCCTAGGGTCAAATTTGTTGGAACCTCAATGTTTGGATCCCTCTGTCCAAGCTGACTTGGGCTTCTTGGCTTCATAATTGATAAATGTCTGGAAAATACTAAGTTTATGCAAGATTCTGTGCATGATCAGCAATATAATTTCCATAGTGACCTCATCTTCCCCACTGAGGTTATAGACATTTCTTACAATCTTAACTCTGGAAACTTCAACTGAATAATGAAGCTAAACAAAAGCAACCAGTTAGATATATGACATAGTATAAGAACATTCATCAGAAATACATTTAGTAAATAGTTTCTTCTGCTCTTTTGTAATGAGTGTGATGGCAGATTGAACCTAAGAGATTGCAAGAATGTATTCAGTAGGGCATTTTAAAGTGAACAAAGCATATTTCTAATTAAAGTATGAAAATCACTACGACATTAAGAAAATTCTTCACTTCTTTGAAAGCTGCTCCTAGTGTTCACTCTCTCTCTCTCACTTTCTCTGGGTATGTGTGTGTGCATACACAGCAATTTTGCTTGACTAATAACAACCCTTCAAAGCATCCAGGTGAGTCTTCCAAAGGATATGGTTGCTTTAATCCTTCCAAAATAGTACTTTATTATAGCACTAGCAACAGCACTTAAACTTATATACTGCTTCATTGTGCTTTACAATTAGAATTCAATTACAATTAGAATTCTTTATTGGCTAGGTAGGATTAGACACACAAGGAATTTGTCTCCAGTGCATATATCATTATCATAGTCATTGTAAAAATACATTCATCATAAAACATTAGATACAACACTTGGTGATAGTCATGGATATTAAATAAGCAATCAACATAAATCATACCAGGATACCAAGTAAACAATATAAATCATAAGATACAAGCAACAAAGTTATAGTCATAAAGAGATAGGTAATAGGGAAGATGAGAATAATGATAGTAATGCTGGTCTTCTCGATAGTTTGATAGTGTTGTAGGAATTAGTTGTTTAGCAGAGTGATAGCAAGTGGGGAAAAATGTCCTTGTGTCTAGTTGTTCTGGTGTGCAATGCCCTATAGCAGTGGTGGCTAACCTTTTTGGGCTCCTGTGCTGAAAACTGATCTCGCGCGTGTGCTCGCATGCCAGCACCCAGAAGGCAACGAGCGATTGCCCCCCTGCTGCTCCCTTACCTGCACTGCATATGCGCATGCCTCCCCGCTGATTTTCAGTCTCCCAGAGGCTAGAGGGAAGCCTCTGCAGCCTTGGAGGCCGAAAAATGGTCCCGTTTCATCACTTCTGGTATTTCTGGAAATACCAAAGTGACAAAATGGGCCTGTTTTTTGGGCCTCCAAAGGCTGCAGAGGCTTTCCTCGAGCTTCTGGGAGGCCGAAAAAGGTCTCAAATGGGCCAAAAATCAGCTGGGGGCACATGCATGCACAGTGCAGGTAAATTTGGCTGGGGCTCACGTGCCTCACAAATGGCTCTGTGTGCCACCTGTGGCATGCATGCCATAGGTTCGCCATCATGGCCCTATAGAATCGTTTTGAGGGTAGAAGTTGAAATATTTTATGTCCAAGGTGCGAGGGGTCTGTAGATATTTTCACTGCCCTCTTTCTGGCTCATGCAGTACAGTATACAGGTCCCCAATGGAAGGCAAATTGGTAGCAATTGTTTTTTCTACAGTTCTAATTGTCCATTGAAGTCTATGTTTTCCTTGACTGGTTGCAGTGCCAAACCAGACAGTTATAGAGGTGCAGATGACAGACTCAATAATTCCTGTGTAGAACTGTATCAGCAGCTCTTTGGGCAGCGTGAACCTTTTGAGTTGGAACAGGAAGAACATTCTTTTTGTGCTTTTGGGGTGACGTATTTGATGTTAGGTATCCATTTTAAGTCTTGAGATATTATAGAACCTAGAAACTTTGATGGTCTCTCCTATTGTTACTGTGTGGTCAGTATTGTGAGTGGTGGTAATGTAAGAGGGCCTCTCCTAAAATCTACTATTATTTCTACAGTTTGAAGTGTGTTCAGTTCAAGACTGTTCTGACCATGCTACAAGGCTAGCTCAATCTCCCATCTGTATGCAAATTTGTTGTTGTCTCGAATGAGACCAATCACTTTTGTATCATCTGCAAACTTCAGTACTTTAACAAAAGGATCTTTTGAGATGTAGTCAGGGGTGGGATTCAATTTTTTTAACAACTGGTTCTGTAGGCATGGCTTAGTTGGTGGGCATGGCTTGGTGGTAGTGTGACTAGCTGGGCGTGGCCAACTCACTATCACTCACATTGAAGCACGCATCTCCTCGCCTGGCCGCTCATGACTGTGGGGACGCTGCAACAGTCGTAAGTGTGAAAGATGGTCATAAGTCACTTTTTTCAGTGCCATTGTAACTTTGAATGGTCACTCCACACAAGCAAAGTACCAGCAAAGAAAAAAAAATGCCAGAGATGTTCCTGAGAATGGAAGTCTAGTCCTGCCAAGAACGTAATAAGAGTTAATGGAGAAGCAGTTTCTGTAAGCAACACCAGAATGTTTCCTTCCTCCCTTCCTTACAGGATTAGGCCAGTAATTTCTTCTAACAACCGGTTCTCCCAACTGCTTAGAATGTTAACAGCCTGTTCTAGCAAATAGGTGAGAACTGGTAGAATCCCACCCCTGGATGTAGTCATTGGTATATATAGAGAACAGCCCTCTCTAATTGGTTTACAATGTTAGCATTTTGCCCCCAACAATCTAGGTCCTCATTATCACTAAAACGCTTAGAAAAATACCCTATTTAGATGCTTACCACAGCTCTAACTGATGTTCTTTAACTGTAGCACATATTCAAGTACTACTTATTTGCCATTCTGATTTAAAAGAAAAAACTTTTCTTCCTAAGATTGCTTCAGTACATGTACTCGGAAATATTCTGAAGATATAAAGTGGAGGAAACCATGTCTGGTGCAAATAAAATATTAGACATGACTTCTGAGAACTTTACTTACAGTTCATTTCATAACAGCACACACAGCTTCCTCAGCCTTCCACTATCTCAAAGTCTTTCTGTGATCCATCCTTTGACATGCTCTCCTCAGGCAACAGACAATGGTGAAGGCAGCATGGAGAGTGAAAAACAAACTGCAACTTTACGCAATGTATGTACTCTGCATGTGCTCCAGGCATCTGGTATTGACATTTACCTCCTATTCCTTGTTATAGAAAATGAAAAGAAAATGAATCACAAAGGGCTTAGGGAAAACAGCCTCTCGTAAAATAACTTTTAAACAGATATGCACGCAATTCATATGTTCATGTCGTGCAAGTCATGTTGATTTCCTAGGTGACATGAACATCTGTTAGAATAAAAAAATATGTTAACTGACTTTCATTCTAAAAAAAATATTTATTTATTTTTTTACAATCGCAGGCTAGGAGAGCATGGAAGGAAGGAAAGACAAATTAAGCCTTATCTAATTCACTAAGATCCTGGGGCCTTTATATATGCATGCTTGTCTTAGATTCATTGTGCTGACAAGCTAATGTTATTCATTGTTGTAACCTGATAATAAATGAATCCATGTACATTTGAAAAAACAAACAGACCACTTGTAACTTCAATGCCCAACCCAGATACAGTGGTTGTCCACATACTCAAAGCAGGAATAGGGCATAGGCTTTTGATTGGTTAAAGCTCATAGTCAGCTAGCTAGTTAGATATTGTTGACGAGGTGGCTTAAAGCAGTGATAAAAATATAGATTATTGCTTTGATTAGAAGAATTCTTCTGCAAAAAGTTTTCTTTCATCTAGATTCTATGTTGGTTCCCTGATGGATGGAACCTATAACCAGTAGCAGGGTAGAAATAGGAAGATACATTATTCAATGTATGTATTTGTGTGTGTGAAGCCATGGAGAAGTATCATATATTTATCTGGGGTGAATACCCAAAATACGTTGAAGATAGCTACATTTCATCTTTTGTAGAAGTTCAGAGATGGACAATTTGACAGTCTCGAGATCCAGATTTTAAAATACTCCGTGCGCTAATAGTTAAAACCATCTCAGCATACTTACTTTATACTGGTTACTCCCTTTTTTATTCAAGCTATTCATTCTTGACTCTCTCTCTTCTTGCTTAATATTCACACTCCTTAAGTGTTACCCTATCCCAATTGATTGTTGTGGTTCTCCTAAAATATCTAATTCTCATTTCATCGATTGAGGCACTCTGCTCCCAAGAAACCCGCCAGGCCATAGGACACCTGCTTTCAGCCAGACATTCTAAGGATGAATTAACAAATTTTGCTGGCATTCAGTTAGCCCTTTTAGCAACCCAACACAATAAGATAATTTTTAATGGGAGTACCCCAGGTGATCTAGCTGGTGAGTTTACTTTTAGTTCCGCACATGGGAGTAGTGTTACTGATTTTGTGCTGGTATCCCAGCTTCTTAGAAAGGCAGTCTGTGCTTTTTATGTGGACTGCCTTACGGAGAACAACCACTACCCCCTGGTTACAATCATTGGGCTTTCCTCAAATATTCACCTCCCTAGGGGGTCCCCAGATATTAGATCCCTATGTGGCCTCGTATACAAGGAGGATCAAATGGTTTTCTAATACTGAAAGAAAGTTTCACTCCTTTTTATCATCTCTGGAGTGTCTCAGCTTATACAATCAGGCCCTAACAAGTAGTGGCCCAGGGACAATCTCAGCCTTTGAATCACTAATTAATAGTGTTCAAAGGGAGCTAGGAGCCATCCGTAGGCCGAGTGGTCCATATCATTCAAGAAGTAATTCTTGGTTTGATAAAGAGTGTCTGATGCTCAGGGACCAGATTAATCGGGTTTACCTGCTCTATCGTAATCGAGGGGATAAATGCCCACCAGAGGACTACTATCTCTTGAATCAGGAGTATAAAGGACTCATTGCTAAGAAAAAGAAAGCTAAAGAGAGAGAGAAGTGGGATCTACTTCTCCCCATCCAGCAGAAGAACACTTGATTATTTTGGCAAATTGTTACTAGCTCCTTGCTGGGTCATCAAGAACTCCCTCTCTGCTGTATGTCCAACAGAGATTGGGAAAACCATCTCTTGGCAATTTTCCAGGCATCAACGTTTGACCGTGCTTGAGCCACAGATGCCTCCTGCAGTTCCTGACGGGCAACCCGTGACTCATGCTGAGATTACCGAGCTTATCTCCAAACTCAAGTCAGGCAAAGCCCCTGGCCCTGATGCTATACCCCCAGATCTGCTAAAATCCAATCTCAAGTGGTGGATTCCTCTCTTAGCAAGACTCTTCACGCATATCAATACCTCTGGCAGGATCCCTACCTTCTGGAGCTTAGCAATTATTGTTCCAGTTTTTAAACGAGGAAATAGGAACAATCCAGCCAACTATCACCCCATAAGCCTGCTCTCCATCATTGGAAAATTGTATGCTAAATATCTCCAACGTAGACTCCTCACTTGGGTTGAGGAGTCCAATATTATTGGTGCTGAACAGATTGGGTTTAAAGTGGGCTGTGCCACACTGGACCACTGCTTTGTCTTAGCGCACCTGGTCGATAAATATACTACCATACCAGGTGGCAAACTTTTTATTGCTTTTATCGACCTAAAGTCAGCGTTGACTCAGTCCCTAGGGGACTGTTGTGGTCAAAACTGCTCAAAAGTTCTATCGATAGACGTCTTCTGTTCCTAATTAGATCCTTGTACAACCAGACCTCTAGTCAGGTCAGGTGTGGTTTGCAGGGAGAACTTTCTAATCCTATCCCGATTAAGAACGGAGTAAGGCAGGGTTGTGTTCTGGCTCCTCTTTTGTTTAATTTATTCTTATTTGACTTGGCCTTTCACATTGGACATATTGAGTCCCATGCCCCAAAGCTGTCAACTACAAAGATCCTGCTTCTCCTTTATTCTGTTGATGTGGCCCTCCTTTCATTGTCAAGGCCAGGTCTGAAAAGATTACTTTCTGCATTTGGGTCTTACTGTGCTGAGAACCACTTGTCCATTAATTATGACAAATCCAAAGTATTGGTGTTCTCTAGAGTCCGGAAATTGTATAACTGGGCTATCAATGGTAATGCTGTTAAGTAGGTTTTCCATTTTAAGTATTTAGGTATTCAATTTCAGAACACCAGTGCTTGGACTAGATATCGAACCCAGGTGCTGAATTCGGCCTCCTGTGGTCACCAGCAGATTTTGAGATTTTTTTATACCCAAGGAGGCCAGTTTATTCCTTCTGCTCTGCGTATTTACAAAGTCAAAACTTTGGCTCAAACTCTTTACGGAATTCCCATATGGATACGGGGCTTCAAAGATTGTATTGAAGGAACCCAGGCTGTCTTTCTTAGAAAACTTCTGGGTCTTCCTCCTTGTGTTGGTTTTGCTCCGATGTACCTGGAACTGGGCACTTGATCAGTCGAATGTATGGCGTGGATTAACATCTTTAAATGTTGGTTTCGGGTGCTCTTTCTGGCAGTTCCTGGTAGTTACCTTCCCTGGCATTTGCTGACTCTCATATTTCTTGTTTGGAGAGGGAGCTGATGAAGAAATTATACCTGCTAGGTTTTACGGGAGATGCCCTGGGAAATTATGGCCTTAAGGACGCCCAATTTAGGGTAGTCCAACGGCTTGTGGACATTGACTTGCAATATCTATGAGCCACAGCTAACAAAACTTGTTCCCCTCTGATCTTCAGCCAATTTAATAATTACGGACTGAGGATGGCTTCCTATTTTTACACTCTAACCATTCCCAAGTATAGAAGAGCTTTCTCCCTAGCTCGGTTTAATGTCTTGCCCTCAGCACTACTGGATGGGAGATTTAAGAGACTCCCGATTAACAAGCGGCTATGCCCCTGTGACAGAGCTGAGGTTGAAACTGCGGAGCATGTCCTTTTATATTGCCCTATGTATAACCCAGGCAGATCTAAGTTACTGTCTCTCCTTGAAACAGACCCTTCTAGACCCAATGTTAGTAATTTGTTCTTAATATTGTCTAGGGGATGGCTCCTCATACATCACTTCTCAGGTTTCCAATTTTTTTTTTAAGAGCTGTAACCATCAGAGGAGAACGCTGTAATTCCCCTTAGTTGAGTGGTGACCAATTGTTCATGATTAATTTTCCCATGTTCTTCTTTTGTTGTACTTACGTTTTGGTCTGTGACCGCAAATAAAGTATTACTATTACTATTACTATTCTCATTCCAATATAACAAAATTAGGAGAAATACCCTATTACATATAGCAATTTTGTTTTTGTTTTTACAAGTTTTATTCTTTGTTATATGTGAGCTGGGCTTGCTGGCTGAAAGTCAACAGCCCTGGTTGAAGATCTGAGCACTGTATGACAGGATGAGCTCTTGATACTTGCTCCAGCTCATACCAATCTAGCAGTTCAAAAGCATGCTAATATGAATAGATAATTAGGTAGTACTTTGGTGGGAAGTTAACAGGGTTGCATGCACCTCAGCATATAGACATGCTGGCCACATGACCATGGAAAGTGTCTTTGGACAATGCTGGCTCCTTAGATTAAGAAACAGAGATGAGTACCTTCTCCTAGAGTTGGATGAGTATATGTGCTACTAAGATTTTGCTATTATTTGCAATCGTCAAATCTCCCCTTTCATTTGCCCATCTTTAACCATTCCATGAAGGCATACACATAACTCTATTTGCTCTATTGTTTTCATCATTTATTCATGACCTCCCATTTTTCTCTCTATTTTTCCTGGCAAATAAAACTACCTCATAGATCAATAAAAAAAACATGTCTAACATTCTCTGAAATTATTTGGGTTTTCAGTCAACATGGCATCATTTACGTATAAACTGCATTCTTGTCCATTCATACTCCCAACTGATGCACTTCTAACCACACCACAAAATACTCCCTGTTAATTTATCTATAAGTACATTAAGGAATCAAGGAGATATCACACATCCTGATTCTGCCATCAGACTTGAAATTCTAGACCTAGAAAACCTTGAATTACGCCATCTTCGATCAGATCTAAGTATGGTATATAAAATCATACATTGCAATGACTTACCTGTCAATGAATACTTCAGCTTCAACCATAACAACACAAGAGCACACAATAGATACAAACTCAAGGTTAATCTCACCAAACTTGATTGCAGGAAATACGACTTCAGCAACAGAGTGATCAATGTCTGGAATACTCTACCTGACTATGTGGTTTCTTCCCCAAACCCCCAAAACTTTAACCTTAGACTGTCTCCTATTGACCTCACCCCTTTCCTAAGAGGTCTGTAGGGGGTGTGCATAAGCGCACTAATGTGCCTACCGTCCCTGCCTTATTGTTTCTTTTATTTTTCTTATATGTACCCATTTCATGTATTCATAACTATGTATATACTTATACCTATTATCTTGTAAGCGATTGACAAATCAAAATAAATAAATAAATAAATTATATTCCCTACTGAATATTATTTCATATGCTTTATTTCCATTTTATATAGCACTCATCTCATTTAGCAAGCAAATCTCATATTTATCTAAAACATTTGATAATTCAAGCCTAAATTCTCTAAATCAACAAATGTACATTTTTTTTCACATTCTTCTGTTTCTCAGTGATTTGCTGAAGAATAAAATTCCTGTCTGTTTACCACCAGCCACACTAAATTTCCCAAATTTTGCTTTTTGTCAATTTCATACCTTTTCAGTCAGAATTTTGGCAAACAATTATCTAGGCACATTTAATTAAAAAAAAATCCCACAGTATTTTTTTCATTTATTCTTGCTATTTATTTTTTTGTAAAGAGGAACAATAATAGCATTCTTCCAACTGTCAGGCACAGATAGAAATTTCATTCCTATGTTAAAAAAAAAATCCCCAATGTGAAACCTGACATAAGTTTATCATTTCCTTTTCATCACTTTCTCTTGGACAACAATATAGTAATATGCTCAAGAGTGCAACTGAATGGAATAATTCATTCCAGCTCCACTCTTCAGCACACCACAAACATTCCAATATCATTTTTTAAAATATTTTTGTAGTATTAGCTTATTTTGATATGTCAGAGAGCTGCTTTTGCCAGAAACTTCACAATCCAGTAGTACTGACGCTATATTAAAGCTTCAACTTTTCCTTCCACTTGGAGTTTTTGAAGAGGAAGTCTCTTGCCTTGACCTAGAGACTTTATATTATTCCACCCACACTAACAGACCCCGCAGGTAATAATGAGTGTTATCCAGCTTGCTGCTAGCTAAACACAGAGTCAAACAGAAAATAGTTGGAAGAACACTTGACATATAATTTATTTATTTATTTAATTTATTTATTTGATTTGTCAATCGCTTACAAGACGATAGGTATAAGTATATACATAGTTAGGAATACATGAAATGGGTACATATAAGAAAAATAAAAAAAACAATAAGACAGCGAGCGGTAGACATGTTGATGTGCTTATGCATGCCCCCTACAGACCTCTTAGGAAAGGGGTGAGGTCAATAGTAGACAGTCTAAGGTTAAAGTTTTTGGGGTTTGGGGAAGAAACCACAGAGTCAGGTAGAGTATTCCAGACATTGACCACTCTGTTGCTGAAGTCGTATTTCCTGCAATCAAGTTTGGTGCGGTTTACCTTGAGTTTGTATTTATTGTGTGCTCTTGTATTGTTGTGGTTGAAGCTGAAGTATTCATTGACAGGTAGGACATTGCAATATATAATTTTATGTACTATACTTAGATTGGACCGAAGGTGATGTAGTTGTAGGTTTTCTAGGTCTAGAATTTCAAGTCTGGTGGCATAAGGTATTCTGCAACGAGTAGAGGAGTGGAGAACTCTTCTTGTAAAATATTTCTGGACTTTCTCAACTGTGCTAATATCAGATACGTAATGTGTGTTCCAGCCTGATGAGCTGTATTTGAATATTAGTCTAGTAAATGTTTTGTATGCTCTAGTTAGTAGTGTGATATTACCAGTGAAAAAGCTACGTAGGATTAAGTTAACAACTCTTAATGCCTTTTTGGCTCTGTAGTTACAGTGGGCTCTAGCACTTAGATCATTAGAGAGGAGTATTCCAAGGTCCTTTATAGAGCTTGGATCATCAACAAGGTCTTGACTATTCAGCTTGTATTTTATTTTCTGATTATTACTTTTTTGCCAATATGTAAGACAGAGTATTTATTTCTTGAGATTTGAAGTTGCCATTTGTTTCACCATTCTGATACATAGTCAAGGTCTTTTTGAAGGGTAGCAGTATTGTCTATGTTGTTGATCATCTGTGGTGTTGATCATCATCATCAGCGAAGAGAATGCAGTTGCTCTTAATGTGATCACAGAGGTCATTTATGTAGAGTATGAAGAGAGTTGGTCCTAGAACACTGCCTTGGGGGACACCACTATTGACAGGAATAGAATTTGATAGGACACTCCCAATTTTGACCATTTGTTGTCTGTTTGACAGGAATGCTTCTATCCAGTTATGTAGTTGTCCAGCGATAGCATAAGATTTTAGTTTTAGGAGTAGTTTGTTGTGTACCACTGAATCAAAGGCTTTACAGAACTCTATGTAGATTGTGTCTATTGTTTTGCCCTGATGGAGTTGTGTAGTCAATATGTTTTTGCAGTGTAAGAGTTTCAGATTACAGGATAGTTTTTTTCTGAAACCAAATTGTTTATTAGAGAGTAGGTTGTTTGTCTCTAAGTGGAGGATAATGGATTGGTTAATAATTGATTCCATGACTTTACAGGTGACGCAGCATAAGGAGATTGGTCTGTAATTTTCAACTAATAATCTACTGAGGGACTGCAGATGTGAAATCTCAACCTCTAGTTCAGATAGATGGAAAGTCAGAATAATAATTTATTCTGGCAGCTTTGCTGCATATGGAGAATTGCAGTGAAAGAACCAATTAGAAGGAAAAACTGTCCATCTGAGATGGCATCATACTCTAAGACATTTTGAACTTCAAAAGAAAAATGCTGTTGCAAAGGAAGAAGAAGAAAAAGCCAAACATTCTTTCATGTGTTCCTGGTTTTCTCCTATTAATTTGTTCCTACTTCGTGTAGCCTGTCTTGAATAAATCAGCTATGGAGTAATATTTCTTCCCAGCTTGGCTGAGAAATAATGATATTATGTGACTTTTCCTTTTCTCTCTTTTCCTCCCCTCTTCTTTCTTCTTTCTTTCTTTCTTTCTTTCTTTCTTTCTTTCTTTCTTTCTTTCTTTCTTTCTTTCTTTCTTTCTTCCTTCCTTCCTTCCTTCCTTCCTTCCTTCCTTCCTTCCTTCCTTCCTTTCTTTCTTCTCTGCACTACATCCCACAACACCTTGAATCTCCAAATACCTATGCAAGGGTCCTCTTTGTAGACTTCAGTTTAGCATTCAATACCATCATTCCAGACATTCTTCTAACTAAACTAAACCAGCTAGCCGTATCTGAACACACTTGTAAGTGGATTATAAGCTTCCTAACAGACAGGAAGAAGCAGGTGAAGCTAGGCAGAATCACATCTGATACCTGTATAATTAGCACACACCCAAGGCTGTGTGCTTTCTCCACTTCTCTTCTCCCTATATACCAATGACTGCATCTCAAATGATCCATCTGTTAAAATACTGAAGTTTGCAGATGATATAACAATGATTGGTCTCATTCGAGACAATGACAAATCTGCATTCAGATGGGAGGTTGTACAACTTTTGCCTCATGGTGTAATCAGAACAATCTGGAACTGAACACAGTCAAAATCATAGAAATGGTGGCAGACTTTAGGAAAACCCTCCCATACTACCACCTCTTACAATACTAGACAACACAGTATCAACAGTAGAGACCTTCAAATTTCTAGGTTCTATGATATCATATCAGAAGACCTAAAATGGATGCCTAACATTTACTAAACAAATAATTCCCTCAACACTGCGCAACTATTTACGAAGTCTGCACTACTATTACTATTAATCTTCTCATCACTCCTTATCACTCATCCCCTCCCACTTGTGACTGTATGACTATAACTTTTTTTGCTTGTATCCTTATGATTTATATTGACTGTTTCCTAGTATGATTGTTTATTGTACCCTATGACTATTATTAAGTGTTGTACCTTATGATTCTTGCGTCTTGACGAATGTATCTTTTCTTTTGTGTACACTGAGAATTTTTGCACCAAGACAAATTGCTTGGCCAATAAAGAATTCTATTCTATTCTATTTTGCTATGTCTTTTTCTATTCCCTCTCCCCATCCTTCTCTAGATTACAATGTGACATGTTATAGTCCATTGCTGAGATCCAAGCAAAGACAAAACCTTTATATAAACCTTTGGACTTTTCAGTAAAGCCCAAACTATTGTTCCTGATCTTGCACTTTAATCTATCTGCACATCCTGCTGAAAACATTAAAAGGTGCATGCAATTCACGTGTTTGAATACCACATGGTCATGTCATGGAAGAGTGAGGAGAGAAGATATCAATTTAGGGGAGCCCTGGAAGATGTACTATATTCTCATGATTATCTTTGGTTAGATTTAATCAGGATTCCCTTGAAGGGGAGAAATATCTTACAACTCCAAACTGATAAATGATATATTATGGGGTGTTCCAAAATAATAACTAGAATTAGAAGTTCTGTATGGACCTAGAACACCACACAGAATTAAATAAAGATTTAATTTCATTTTTTTTCCATATTTCCAATCATCTGTATACAACAGGTAGGACATTTTTTCATCTAACTTCAACAGATCATGTCCAAATGTTGGTTTATTCTGATTATGGTTATCAATAAAAGGGAAAAACACAATAGGAGGAATGAATTATCTTGAAAAATTTCTGTCCTGTTAATTTCTAACTTCTTTCTCATTTACCAAAATTGCTTTCCATTCTCTCACAGCTTCTTTTACAAAATTCTGGATGATTGTACCATAGCAAATATTTCCAACGATTTCTGTACCAAACTAAGTGAGAGAAAATTTATAATAATCCAATCCATTTTATGTTGGGTTTTTTAAACCTGGAACTATTTCAATATCATTTGATCAATCAACAATTGATCTTTTGTTCTTCATGTATTTTGGCAGTTACGTTTTGGTTCATGCAATGAGTTACATCAACTAATATATCTGTCAGCATTTTGAATACTGTTGGCAAACAAGTAATTGGTTTGTAATTGCATGCAATTATACCATTGTCTCTGTCTTTTAGTATTAAAAATGTTCTACCAATTATTGTCCAAACTTCAGCTTTTCCAATGTGTAATATTTCATTACATTGAGTAACCAGCTTTTCATGGACAGTTGTCCAATGTTTAATCCAAAATTGTCGTATTTCATGTTTTCCTGGTTCTTTACCTTCTTTGCATACTTTTTAAAAATCATTTTGATGTTATGAAAATATCATCCATTTTGACTGATCCAAGGTTCTCAATTTCTTTTACCAATTTGCATCTTTATTATTTTCTTTTCAATTATCCCATATGTCACTTCAAAAATGTAATGTTTAATCTTAAATACATCAGATAAATGTTTCATCTTCTGTTTCTAGTTTGCTCCATTATTGCTTATAAAACAAATGCTGGTTTGTTTGAAACTGTTGAGTTTTATCAAAATTCACTTATTCTATCTTAGCATTAATTGTCTTTGAAATAGCCATACTATAAAATTTGCATATTTCAGACCTTTGAATAGTTCTTTTTTAATTCATCTTTTCTAATGGAGGAAACCATACATGGTAGCTTAAATTTTTCATAAATAATCATTTATTTTAACTCCATCAGTCTGTCAGAGAGCTGATGTTCATCATTCTTTTGCTCAATATTTGCAATGTCACTCATTGCAAATTTCAAACATTTAGTTCATTTAATGATCTTCAGTTTTGCTGGTATTTTTATTAATCCTATTTAGCTTTCTCAGCTAGCCCTTGCAACTCAACATCCATAAAAGGTTTCTTTTAAAGATGTATCTTGTTCACTGTTCATCAGTTTCTGAGTTCAAATGTTTATGTTTTGATATTTCAGATTTTCTTTAGAAATCCTATAATTTTTTATTTGATCTGAAATAGCATTTTATTAATAGCTCAAGTTTCTTCAATTGATCATGACCACTTTGGTTGCCTAGCAAGACCAGATGACTCCTATACCTCATGTGTCACCAGATGCCCAGATGCCCAAGCACCAGGCACAGTGCTTGTTGACCCATACAATAGTCAATCTGGTAAAAGGTTTTTCTCTTGTGAATTCTTTTGGCTTCATTTGGCTCTCCGAAAAGACCTGTCTGATAAAGTTGAACCTGCCAGCAGAGGGTATGCTACATTTAAATACCCATGGAACAGAACATTTTATGTTGAATTTTGTTGGTCAGCCTTCATTTCCAGGCTTAAATCCTAAATATGAGTTTTCTTCTAGGACCTCCATTGATATAGAGATGGTGTTTTCTTGCCAACAATATAGAAATAGTTACAACTATTTTCTTTCTACATGTTTTATCAACTTCTTAAATTAAATACAAATCAAGTATTTATCAGAACTGATCTTGCTTAGCTTTCTCTACCATGTAACAGCTAAAGTCTATTAGATACTGCCATTTGTTGTATTTAGTTCTGTTAATAGTATTAGATGCACCTAGACAAATGTACAGGTGTTTTTTGCTTACTGTTCTGTGAGTAGATGGACTAGCAGCCCAGTTTTGTGTACTGTTGCTGGTAAGGACATGTTAACAATAAATAGGGCAAAGCCTAGGGCTTCTATAGATAATAAGGATATAGAATCAGAGAATTTGTCCCATGACACATGTTTATTTATTCTCATATATGCCTCTTTCATATCTTGAAGTACCAGAGAAAGAAAAAAAAATACATCTCTGGAGCTGACATCAACTTGTAATTATGCAAATAAATCTGTAGGCATATAGGTACTAACAGATGAGTTAAATGATATATACACACATCAACACAAAAATGTTCCCTTGCCAAACTACGCTGTCAGATTTCTTTTCATGTTGTTTTGAAAATTGGACTCCTACTGAGATAAATATTTCATTATTGCAGTAGGGAATAAGTTGAGCATCCCTTAGCCCGAAACCAGATCAACCACCTGATTTTCTATTAGTTTATTTTAATCAATTGTCATTAGGTAAACAAAATTAGAAAGCACAAGATAGCTAATCTAATACAAGTATCTTTAGAAACCTGATATCTTGAAACTCCATTGTAAATCAGCTTCATTTTTTAAAAAATTATATACAACTCATCTATTTAGTAAGTAAAGATATTTATATTTTTCTCTTTTAATTTTGGAGAGGCAAAAAGAATGAGTGAGAGAATGGATTTACAAGACTTCAGAAAGTCAATGAAATATTGTATGAATGTAAGTATTAGAATTCCTTAAGACAAAATGATGACCAAACAATATTTCTTCATCTTGATGATTCCAGCATTATCCCTCCTACTTATTTTATTTATTTAGCATATGGCATCTACAGAGGTTAGGGTTATAGAGTTATTGCAATCACTGGTATATACATTTAGTTTAAATAAAGTGTCAGCATAAGAGAGAGAGACAGACAGACAGACACAGATATGTGGGCAATACAATATAGGAAATAATACATTAAGATAATAAAAACACCATAATATGGAACCATAGAACTGCAATGGGGTAGATGTTATAATCTGACATCTAAGGAAGGTTACCATCCTTTTGGTGTGGCTGCAATGAGGTCACTCCAGGTGCCTTGACATTTCCTGAGGAGACATTCTCCAATTATATGTGTTATAGTTTGTTCTGGTGCGCCACAGTCGCATTGCGGGCTCTCAGCCATTCCCCACTTAAAGAGCTTTGCCTTAGTTCTGGGCATAGCCTATCCTGATTCTGTTCAGGTGACTCCATATTGTGGCTGGCAACTGCATTCCTGGAAGTCCTTTTTCTGGATCCGTCCCTCCTACTGATTTGGGCACTTTGGTTGACTATGAACATATATACCCATATACAAACATGCTGTAAAAAAGACCTTCCATAGCCAGAAATAAAGTTTGGGAAAATGCACAATTGAAAATGCACAACCACAATTGAGCCCCAAATTTCTGTTACTAAGCAGGACAGTTGTTCAAAGCCATGGTGGCACAGTGGTTAGAATGCAGTAGTGCGGGCTAATTCTGCTCGCATTGCCAGGAGTTTGATTCCTTCTGTCAGATCAGTGTATCTGCCATTCTTCAATGGAAGAAGAAAGTGGGGGGGGGGGAGTTGGTACCAGTAATCCTTTTTCATGTAACCTGAATATCTTAATTCTTGTATTGAATCTGTATAACTTGCACATGATATACAACTGGGGGACTGGAGCCAGATGTCTGGAAACCTGTCACCTCTTGGAGAGATAGCAAGAGGAGAAGGAGCCATAAAAATTCCAGCTCTGAAAGAAACGTCCTGGAAAACTTTTCTAAGCTACATTCCCAGAAAAAGGGGAGGGGGAACTAACATGTCGCTTCTTTGAATTGACTAAATCCACATCAGAATAAGGGGAGGGGTTCTAATTCCCTTTACGCTGTACACCTGGAGGCATATTAGACCCTGCTTTGACTAGTACCTGGATAACTTCCTTTTTCACAATAAAGAATTCCTTTTGAAATAACCAGTTTTCAGAAGTTCATTCTTATCATTTGAAGGGAGAAAGTCTGGGCCTTACACCTTCTATTGTGACCAGCCCAGGGTTGACTCAGCCTTCCAGCCTCCTGAGGTCAGTAAAATGAGGACTCTGGTTGTTGGGGGGCAATTGACTGACTCTGTAAACCTCTTAGAGAGGGCTGTAAAGCACTGTGAAGTGGCATATAAGTTGCTAAGTGAATTTTACCTTATTTCATTTTTCTTGCCATAGTTGTTAAGTGAATCACTGCAGTTAAGTTAGTAACATGGTTGTTAAGTGAATCTGCTTGACTTTGCTTGTCAGAAGGTTGCAAAAGGAGATCACTTAACTTGGGAATATTGCAACCATATGAAACTGTTGCCAAGCATCCAAATTGTGATCACATGTCCATGGAGGCGCTGCAGTGGTTGTATGAAAAAGGGTCATCAGTCACTTTTTTCAATGTTGTTGTAACTATGAATGGTAACTAATTGAACTGTTGTAAGTCAAGGACTATCTGTAGTTATCTCTTCCAAATAGTAAGGTGATATTTTCTGTTACTTCCCTGTTTTTCTCCCCTTTACCAGGGCTATAAGGGCATCTTAAACCAGTATATGGTAATCAGTAGCCATCAACTTGGAAATTCCTAGGCCACCTGAGGCTTGTTACCAGATTACAATCCTGAGAACACAAATTGATACCAAAAAAGTCTGCTTGAAATAGTGTTTATCTTACTAGGAATACACAGGAGCAAGAAGACACAGATGGTTCTGGGTGTTTTTTTTTTTTTTTTTAAGAGAAAATAAATTGGGACTCAAAGGGCAGGATAAACGAAAGAAAGATAAAGAGGCCTTCCAAATGAGGAGTGAATCACACAAAAACATACTGTAGCTCTGAACAAAATTGGCTTTAAGTATATCCAAAGGAAAATAATAATTCCAGCGTGCCTGAACCTCAGGGTTTGCAGGGAAATTGGATACAAAGCTGGAGTTGTTCAAGTTATAAGCCAAGTAGCTGGATTTCAGAAAAGGAAATCAATAGAGATGGCTGTTAAGGGAAGAGATTGCTCCAGGAGTTTATTATTTAATTAGCCTCAGCCTTAAAATCCCTTTGGGGGAGGTTAAATGGAGGAAAAGAGCTAGTTTAGAAACAAATAAACCCTGTTTGGGCTACTTCTTTTATTTATTAGATTTTTATCCTGACTTTGTTACCTTGTAAGTAACTCTAGGCATCAAACTCCTCTGACCTCCTATTTTCCCTGTGAGGTGAGTTGGGCTAAAAGAGGGAGTCACTAGTCTAACGTCACCCAGTTGGTTTCATGCGTAAGGTGGGACTAGAACTCACCAACTCCTAGTTTCTCGGCCAGTACTTTCATCACCACACCAAACTGCCTATGACAGGGAGAGAGAGAGAAAAGAAGAGCCCTTAAAATTGGCAGAATGAGGAGCCCCTTTTCCCAGCAGGTGACTGAACAAGAAGGAAAGGAGAGAAGGCTCAAAGTTTTAGGCAAGAAATACTTGAGCAACAAGTTTAGCTAAGTCAATGTTTTGTGTAGATTTGGAAGCTGAAGCTTCACGCGTAAGGAGGAGCTGGGTGGCAGTTTGGAGAACCAGCTCCAGAGAAGAAAGAAGCTATGACCAGAGGCAGAGAAGGAAAGGGGGGTAAGTATGACCCAACCCGGGGACACGGTGGCTCAGTGGCTAAGAGACTGAGCTTGTCGATCAGAAAGGTCAGCAGTTCAGCGGTTCGAATCCTTAGCACCGCGTAATGGAGTGAGCTCCTGTTACTTGTCCCAGCTTCTGCCAGCCTAGCAGTTCGAAAGCATGTAAGAATGCAAGTAGAAAAATAGGGACCACTTTGGTGGGAAGGTAGCACCATTCCCTGAACCTTCGGCATTCAGTCATGCCAGCCACGTGATCATGGAGACCTCTTCTAACAGCGCTGGCTCTTCGGCTTTGTAATGGAGATAAGCACTGCCCCCTAGAGCCAGAAATGACTAGCACATATGTGCAGGGGGAAACTTTACGTTTACCTTATGATCCAACCGATGAAGGCAGCAGAGAGCAACCAGCTACAAGAGATATTGACAGAGCTCATTTTGGAAGGATGGAGGGGAAGTATTATTGTTACTGGAATTAATTAATAACTTAGTATAGCTTAAAATTCTTCTTATACCACTGTATATATTGTTCATGTGTTTCCATACTGCTTCTATTTGATAACAGCTATAAAACAAGGCTCATGATTAGAGGTTGATTTTTCCCCCCTATTGAACGACCCCAAACTAGAAGATAGATTATGTCTGAGAGCCCCTTGCTGGCTTTGTAGCAGATGTGATCAGCAGAGATTCTCTCCAGAAAATCTTTGTGAGGAAGTCTTGAATTCAGAGCTCTGATTATTCAGCACATCTAGAAAACTGGATATATGGGCTTCCTTTCTAAGTCACCAAAATGACACATCATTTTAAGTCTACATTGGAGTGAACTTGACATTCCTTACTCAGCCCTCAGCTAGCTGCTGCTCTTCCAGAATAATTCAAAGAGCAAATCATGTAGTGTAGTCCTCTTTTTTCTATTTAACTTCTAAGAATTTTGCTTTACAGAGTGTACCAATCTACAGGGCAGCCAATCTACAGGGTACTGCTAATCTGATTAGAGGAGTGCAGGAGTGCCTCCGAAATAGAAAATAAATGGAGAAGTATAGATTTTGAGATATATGCTTATAGCAGCAAGAATACATTTTGTCCAATGCTGGAAGAATTATAAAATTCCAGAAAAATCTGATCAGGAACTTGAAAAATATGTAGCAGTGGGAAAATTAACAGTATATATTCACAATAGAAGTTTAATCAAATTTCAATAAGAATGGTTCCCATGTATATATCACACAGCACAGCAAATAAAATTATTTATAGTGAGGGTTTTAAGAAGCTCAAATGTTTATAAACATTGTAAATTAGCAGTTGTAAAATAAGGAGGATGTTGAAAACACAAGAGTTTTTCTGTTTTTTTCCTCCCCTTATTTTTCAAATTTTAATTGTCAAATTTGCTACATTTACTTAGTTTTTTCATCCATCAATATGTAAAAAAACAATAAGCAACAATATGATAGAGAACCTAATATAGCTTAATACTGAAACCTCCAGTGAACAACTTTGGCACAATTTATATAGTGGCTTTTGGAATTTTTTTTAGTTCAAGTCTGGATGAAAGAGTTCAATAATCTTATGCACATTTACACTGACATCCTATATTGAAATTAATATTGATATAATACCCTTTATCAACAGTATAAGTTATCTTACTAATCTTCAAACAATAGTGTACAACTATCACTGTACTGAAATAATATAATGTATTAAGATTTATAACATAGTTTTAAAAATCATAAAAAAGTATGAATATGAAAGGGTTTTATCTTAAGCACTCAACTGTATAATGCATGTATTTCAAAACCATACTGAAGAATTTTGAGGAAAGGGAGACGTATAACAATGGAAAAATGATTTTATTTTACTTGTTAATTCATCTTCAATGGGTATCCAATTAAATTTTCAGGTGCCCCTAATTGGTGCCTAAAAAGTGGAGACCACAGAGCTTAATTATATAATACAATGTAATAATGTACTATTGCTCTATAATTGCAAATGCCCCTTCCATTGAAAATCAGAGATGAGCTCAGCAGACAGCCTCAGGATGTAGTAACTAGGATGTCCCAAAAGGCAAGAAAGAGACACAACTGCTTCCAATCCTTCCATACTGTCAAGTGAGTGGTCCAGGGTTTTGGGGTGCTAGCACTGATGCAACCTGCAGCACTCTCCTCTCCTGGAGAAACAGCCTTCTGAATTGTCGCTGCTGCTATTCCTCATCTACTAGACACCAAAATAAACTTACTCCAAATATAAGACCCTAACTCTGGTGAGTAATTTTGAGCTGGGCGCCTCTGAATGTTTGCAATGTGGCCCAAAGAGCTCTGTGTGCACCTCTGATTATGCACAAGAAAAATAAACATGTTGAAGTGCATTTAAATGCAGATATCAGTCTTCTGTACATACCGCATTACTTACCAGGAGAAATATATCCCCAAGCTCAGTAGCATCTGCTTCACTGCATCTCTTCTTCTTTCCCCAGATAGATGCAAGTAGAAGAAATATAGTTGCAAGCAAGCATTGCAATATGTGCAAGTCGGTGTATTTTTCACATATGCATTTATCTTCCTCCTGCCATGGGAATTTTCTTAGCAAAAAACTCAATTCATGCTGGGGATTCTAATCACAGCACATCTGGAGAACACCATATTTGTAAAGGGTTTGTTAATAGGTACAATTAGCAAGGACTACAAAGCTACTTAAAAGCAGTTTGGCTAACAATTAGGGGAAAACTCGGATTCTTCCCCCCCCCCTTATTTTTTTAAACTAAGAATGTGTGTTTGTGGGAGTATACCAAGCCATGTTAAACCAAACCATGGCATAATATGGCATATGAACTGGGTTGGTGACTGATCAAAACAGACACATAATCTGTACTTCCACATAAGATCCTGTCCCATGCTCCTGTTTATGTCACAAGTCATCTTCAAGCTGCTTTTGAGGGACTGAGGAATAGGAGCACGGATGTGCAAGTGCTCTCAAATATTCCAGCTTCAGCTAACACAGACAAGTCCATGGTTGTCAAAATCCCAGTGCTTTCCAGTGGATGTGTTTGATTGATTCAGATGGGAGAGAGTGCTTTTTGACTTACATCATTTTAGCTCTGTGAAGCTAAATTAAAAAAAATCCCTCAGCTTACAAGGTCTCTGCTTTCAGTCAAGAAGAAGCTTCCATACCAAATGATAGGATAAATTTTCCCCTACTGAGATCTGTTTGTTTTGCTTTTCTATTTACCCTACCTTTCCACTGGTGTACAAATAAAATATTAGCCTTGAATTAATTGCTCATGATCTACAGTATACTGCCCTTTGTTTTGTGTAGAGATCGTGGATCCTGAACACTGGTGGTCTAGGATTTGGGAGCTGTTCTCAAGTATGACTGACAGCCTGATAAATCCATAAATCGAGCAGTGTATTATTTTTCTGTTCTTTAGGAAAATTATTAAGCTATTAACTTTACAACTTCTTGACCTTTAAAGAATTCATTTTTACAGTAAGGGAGAGGGGACAAATAACCTCAATAAATTCCATTAGGTTGCAGAACAATAAGAAATGTAAACTATTTACTTTAAGAAATAAATGCTACTGGGGATTCTTAACATTTCAAGATACACAGCATGGGGGTGGATCTTTTTAGCTGACAATTTTGTAAGATCCTCTTTTTCATGACAGTTGTGCAGTTTCACAGGTTTGGTTTCAGCTGAGCCAGATATCTGCTAATTTCCACATTTGCTTCTACATCATGTCCTGAATATATAAGTACATATAATACATATAACCTTAGCTGTTGTTGAGACATACATACATACATACGTACGTACGTACGTACATACATACATAAAATACAATAATAAAATATTTCACTATATATATATTAATCAAAGCCATCATGACAAGTGGAAGTTTCCATCAGTCTATCTGGTGACATCCATGATGCATAGAAATTCTGAAGACTGAATTAACATGTAGAATGGATGAAGTGATTCTGAGACCGGAAAAAGAGTTGAGTTTTGAAGAAAAGCATGCAGCATTTGGAATGAAAGTGATCCAGTCATGCTATAGACAACATTTTCCATAAATCTAAAAGCATGATTGGTTGGTTTATGAAAAAATCTGTGAAGGATATAAGGATCATCAAAATTTCAAATTTGGGAAACTTGTTTCTGGTAATAACCTGAATAGATCTTGGAGAAACTAAATCCTCTATGAATATTAATTATAAATTAGATCAATCTACCAAAAAATAAGAAGCAGATTCAACAATAGTTGTATGTGGAAGATGTCTGAGAAACAGTTATGTTCTTCTTTATGAGGTAAAAAAAGGATAATCTTACAACATACAGCAGAAGTGAATGGGAAAGGTAACAGAAAGCAAAGAAAAAGATCTTAGTGGAATGATGAAATGAAAGAGACTGTGAATGAGGGGGGAAAGTACATATGAGACAATGAAGGAAAAATAAGACAATGCAAAAATTACTAGATTATTAATTCATTAATAAGAGACTTCTAATCAAAAACATACAAGAGAATCATGAGCAAAATTTGGGAAAATTTGAATCTGAGAGATTATTGTTTGTTGATTTAGAGAAAGCACATAGAAAACAAATATTTTTAAATTATAGCATGCTTTAAATGAGGTATATGATTATAAAATAAAGTGTATGTGACACATTTGGCTTACCAAATGGTGCAGGAAGGAGGATGTAATAGAAGGAGGTATGAAAACCTTTTAGTGATTAAAGATGGGGAATTGGTATTTCACAAGCAAGTATGGTAAAGCAAGATGACTGAATACTAAATTGGACATCTAGATGAAAGATGCATTTTGAGGTGGCTGAGTAGGAAGTAGTTGCAATGAGGGAAGTAAGGATGGTTTGTCCTTTTAGGGAAGGAAGGAGTAGTAAAATGAATAGTGTTCGGCTATTTAGTTATATTTTCTGATCTTTTATTTCCTTCTGATTTCCTTTGCTCCTTTTCTAAACTTTTCCATCTTTCCTTCAAGTGCCTAGGATAGTATACATAGCTTTTCCTTCTCCTATTTTCCTTACAATCACAACCCTCTGAAATAGGATGGGCTGAAAAAGAAACAATAATTGAAACTATTCAGCTTCTGTGAGTGAGAGGGACCTTCCTAATCCAATCTACAGCCATAGATTTACCCGGGTAGCTCCCATCCATATACTAAACAGATCTTACCCTGCTTAGCTTTTTTAAGATCTCCCAAAGTCAGACACTATCTGTAATAGTGGGTTCAGCACAAAGTGAACTGCAGTATGATACAGCTATCCAATGTCAATTACCAAGAGCATCAAGCTGTTAAAATAGTTCACTGCAAATAAATATAATTTCAACAATTTGCTTCTGTTGGATGCAGTGGACATGGAATCCCAGCCATAATATATCTGAATTGTTGCTGTTGCTAATGAGAACCAACTTGTGTTGGTTTCATTTTAATGTATGCCAATTAGTGTACATTTGAAGTGACAATAAAGTTAGTCTAAGTTAAGATTCAAAATAGAAAAGTACACACTATCTTACACTTATACTTATTATCTTGTAAACAATTGACAAAAAAAATAAAATAAATAAATAAAAAAAGATTCAAAATAGAAAAGTAGACACTATCTTGGGAACCGGTATCTGGTTCTAAGAAGAGTAAGTTAAAAGTCAAATCTGTGCACATTTTACCTTGGTCTAGTTCAGTCAGATATGGTTTTGCACAACCAAAAATTCATTGCAGAAGGGAACTAAAGCACAGTAATCTAAGATTTATCACGATACAAATACCCCAGAGATTTGGGGACAGAAAGTACACAATCATTACTCTTATAAAAAAAATATTCTGTTTGTTGTGCACTCAAATACAATATTGGCATCAAATAGCTTTTCAGGTACCATTCAGTGAAGATAAGAGGGATTTTTACAAAATCGAAGTTTATTAACTGTCTCTGCTTTTCCTTTCATGTATAATTCAGTCACCATCTGGATAGACTTATAGAGATCAGTACGGCTGAAGACCTTGAACCGCCACTGATTGCTTAAATCTTGTACCTGGATATATTGTTGATGAAGCCTCCCTTTTCCAGCATTGACATTTTTCCTTATCCATGGACGCTTGATAAGCAGTGGTTGCTGAACATCCTGCAGCTTAGTTCTCTTCAAAGAGTTATGGCTGGGTGTGTCATAACCAACTGAAATTCACCTGTTTATCCCAATGATGGCTTGTTAAAAGCAATCTTTCAGTTAGCCTCTCTGCCTCATTTTTCACAGCTGACTGCAAACATTCTCAGCTTTGCTCTATTTTTGAAAAGTTTGTATAAATCAGTTCTGAGGTTGAAATTTGTTCAGTTTGCATTTCACCTTGTACTCATTTAATTCTAACATTTAATGAAACATTATCCTTCCACTTTGCCCAGTTTTAGTGGCGCTGCTTGCAAGCAAGCAGACATGGGCAGTGGTGGGTTGCAAAGTAGGTTAACACCAGTTCGGTAGGCGTGGCTTGGTGCGCACGCTTTGCATGTGCACACACACTTTGCATGTGCATGTGTACCAAATGCACACTTTGTGCATGCACAGAGGCATTCTTACTCATCTCCTGCAATCCTGCACTCTCCCTGTAGCTTCAGCAGCTGACAATCTGCTGGCAATCTGCTGTGCCACGCAAAGCAGCTGCGCTTCAAAAGCAGGGAATAAAGGCAGGGGGTGGGATTCAAATTTTTTAACAACCGGTTCTGTGGGCGTGGCTTAGTTGGTGGGCATGGCTTGATGGTCATGTTATTGGCTGGGTGTGGCCAACTCAATATCACTCACATTGAGGCACGCATCTCCTCGCCTGGCCTCTCATGACTGTGGGGATGCTGCAACAGTTGTAAGTGTGAAAAATAGTCATAAGTCACTTTTTTCAGTGCCATTGTAACTTTGAATGGTCACTCCACACAAGCAAAGTACCAGCAAAGGAGGGGGAAAAAACTCCAGAAAAATTCCTGAGACAAGATGTCTAGTCCTGCCAAGAATGTAATAAGGGTTAATAGAGAAGCAGTTTCTGTAAGCAACACCAGAATGTTTCCTTCCTGCCTTCCTTACAGGATTAGGCCAGTAATTTCTTCTAACAACGGTTCTCCAAACTGCTTAGAATGTTAACAACTGGCTCTAACAAATAGGTGCAAACTGGTAGAATCCCACCCCTGAATAAAGGTCAGTATGGGAGCCTAGGCAGGTGGGTGAGCCCAACAGCAACTCCTCAGAGAGAATCGGTTCGGTCTCTGCTGATCTTCAGTGCTCCGGTATACCATAACCGGGCCAAACCAGTAGTATAGCACCACTGGACAATGGGACAAACCAACAGTAAGGGAAAATGCATACAAATACCGAAGCATGTGAAAAGTAACATACAAACTTGTATTAAGTAACAAAGTAACATTCCCTTGTATTAAAGGAAATGACTTGGAAAAAGACATAATTCAGATAAGCCACTTGAACATGGAAATATACCATCTTTTTTCCTGAAGATTTTAATTTACACACTGATCCAAAAACAGACCAGAGCAAACTCTGAGAAACAACATGAGATCATTTCTGGTAGAATTTTGTCCTTGTAAAGGAATGTGGCAATTACCTTGAAGAAACTATGCAGAGGTAAGTAAGGGAATATTAAAGACAACTCAGTCCTAAGAGGGAAGAAGATATGAGAAAGAATATCAAAATAATCCCACCCCTATTCTGTTTGATATAAGAAAGGGCAAAAGGAAATAAGATTCTACTGTATTATAAATAAGAGTTTAGTGTGTGTTTCTTTAGTCCTTGCATTGATCCTGAGATTACCCTCTTCAAAGGGCTGATATCACTAAATTGGAGGCAAAATAAATAAGATTTAGTTACTAATAGCATACAATCCATTTGTAAAGAACAGTCTGATCTTACTGAAGGCATAGAAATTGCTCTCCTTATTGTGAACTACAGTATGTAAAGAGTAGAAATCCATTTCATACTAAGTCTAAATATTTATACTGAGTAGATTCTTCACGAAGTCATTCTGGAATATATGACTAAAGAAGACTTAATGCATATTTGTGAACATTGTGTGTGTGTGTGTGTGTGTGTGTGTGTGTGTGTGTGTGTGTAGTCAAATGTCGCTTGTAAGATCTTGCAGTAAAACTAATAATGCAAGTGATGCAGTAAGTACTTATAAAGCATACAAATCAGTGGTGGGATTCAATTTTTTTTTTACTACCGGTACTGTGGGGATGGCTTGGTGGGCGTAGCAGGGGAAGGATACCATAAAATCTCCAGTCAGAGGTGGCATTTGCTGGTTCTCCAAACTACTCAAAATTTCCACTACCAGTTCTCCAGAACTGGTCAGAACTTGCTGAATACCACCTCTGATACAAATAACAAATTGAATTATTAATCAAGAGCCCAAACTGAGTTAAATGTTGTGTGGTGTGTGATATACTTATTGTTGGAAGAAATATCCTTCTAGGTTCAGTTCCAAGTGGGGGGGAAAGACACTTGATTCATGGAAGTTGCTTGGAAAGAAGGTTTAATGGTGGACAGGACCACATGGCTTGGAGCTCCTAAGTGAAAAAGTGCTGAGAGACCCTTGGTTTTATGCCTTCTGTTGGGCTTTGAACCTTCTTCCGGTTCCTTTGGCAAGAAATGTATCCTGATTGGTTGTCAGACTACCATGGGGCCATGTAGGGGTAGCTTGGTTGAATTTTGCTGGGTGATGTAATCTTCCCAGGTTCCATGTGGTGAGATGGTAGAGGGCTAATCCTATCATGTCCTGATCCCATCACCCTGGAGCTGGAGGGGGCACCCAAGGAACTGCAGGAAGCTGCTGTCAGCCTTCAAGATTTTCTCCCCTTGCTTTGCATCTTTCAGCTGTCATAAGTAATGGGGGGAGGAGGGGGGATTTGGTTATGGGAAGTGAGCTGGAAGTGTTACAAACCTGAACTGTATAAGCTGGGGTGGGGTAGATTCTTGCTTAGGCTTCTATCCTATGCTATGAGCAGCTGCAACTCTTTATCAAAATATGTCAGGGTCAATGGACAGAGGCCTCATCACCACCTGGAGATGCCCACATGATGATATACACAACTTTTAACAGGATGAGCCAATTGAACTATTGGGGGTGGGAACGTTGCCATCACTTTGTATATGTGATTTACGCACCCATTTTCTCAGATTCAGAATTCTTTTGTTGCTACCACTTGATTTCCAGTAAAAGGTATCTTTTCTCTAATTAATGGAGTCTAAGTATTTCTTTCTTGGATTTTGAATGGAGCACCAGCTGACAGCTGCTTTGTCTTTAAAGACATGTTTCTCCTTTGCTCATCTCGGGAAATATAATATTCTGCCTTTTTAATGTTTCCTAGAATATTTCATTCTTCTAGGAGGCGGTGGGTGCTAACTTTCTACACTGCCGTTCCTTATTTAATGTATAAGGAATGTACAAATACGGTCAGGTTATTGGTATGTTGACAAATCAACATTTATTATGGTCAAAGGCCAGCATAAGGAGTGTGTTGGTTAGGAACATAAACCTTCCTGTACTATTGAAAGCACATGATGGAGTTGTTGTCTGAGAAACAAACTGATTTACAGTACTTCAAATCTTATACAGGCTGTACGGCAATGGGGGCAGTGACAGTGACTGCCAGAGTGCATGGTACCCAATCGGGTACAGCCTACAATGAAATGAGATGCAACAGGCCATCTGGCATCATTACTTGATCTAGCAAACTCAGAAAGGTTTACTTTAGACCCACAGCAGAAAAAGACAAGAAGTTGTGATGGATTTCAAAGATCAGTCATTGTGCAGGGTGCCAAGATGTCTGACTGCATGGGCAGCATTTGTTCTTTTATACCATTTTGACAAGCGAGGAAGAGTAACAAAGATACAGTATTTGGATGGGAGAATAGATCCCACATGGGTGAAACCTCTCAACCACATTGGTACATCCTCCTAACCAATCCTTAATAATAGCGGTGATGTTAGTAAATGAGATCATCTATAAGTCCAGAAAGTCCAGGACTTTCCAGAATGAGATCATGCAATAACAAAGAGGCCCCTATAGGTCTAGGACGCTGTGGGGTGTTGAAGAAAGTAATCAGCTTAGCTCCATTCTTTTTCTTCTTCCCATTTTAGCTCATTTTTTTTTCTTTTATATAGTAAAATCTAACATTAAATCAGCTAAATTTGTCAAAAGAGAGTTTTTGAGCGTTTTTCTTTTTCCCCACTCCCTTTGTTCCGTCACCTACCAGTAATGTAGAGAATTCAAAGAGGCTGTTTTCAACCCACTTAAGAGTGCCATCAAGTTTCACCCACATGCTAGTTTGGTGATTTTTAATCTAGGCATTTTAAAGGGAGCAAAATAAATTCAAGGAGATTTCAGAGCTTTCTAATTGGTCTGTTTGTATGTGGGAATGGAAGAAAAGAGGAATAGTTAAACATAATTTCAAATATGAATCTGGATATCCATTTGGCTTACTGTTGGGCCTAAGCCGAAAGATGACAATGTTAAATCCAATGAGTCCAATTCCTTATTTGCTTAGACCTAATAGACAGAATTTTGCCAGACTATAGTTAATAATCGTTTAATCTCATAGATATACCCTGAGAGATTCTGAACCTTTTCCTCCACCTCCATCCATTTCAGGACTGCACAGTCCTCTTATTTTGGGCCTCTCTCTGAATTGTGTTGCCTCCTCCCTCGAAATCCACAGTTCTGTTGCTGAGACTGCCTCACACACGCAAACACACTCCTTCCCCAGCTATATATTCCAGCATTCCTACAGTGTTAAGACTACAGTTATTTTTGGAGCAAGAATTTTGTGCACTAAAACTAACTGGTACACTAAATCTAAAAAGAATCCACAAAGCTAATTGCAGCAGAATAAATAGCTACAATTAAAATTTCTTAGAAGGGATAGTCCAATTCCTGTAAAATTCTCTACAAATGAAGACTTATTCATTCACAGGATACCAAACCAATTGAATTCAGCTTCTCTAAAAGTTGCTGGAGGCATTTTCAATCTGCTCGTCACCTGAATGCAAGATAGTAATTTTGGAAAAAGATAAAGAGTTTGAGGGCTACAATAATATTCAACAAAATGAACATTAATTATTTTTGGGAAAATAATAACATTGCCATAAAAGGGCAAAGTGCACAATAATCTGTTACTTGACTTTCCATTGCAAGAATGGTGCAATTTATTTTGCCAGTGTGCGTTTTTTTTTTAAAAAACGTATTCTTAATGTGTAAAACTTAAACAATTTTCCATTGTTATTCCAAGTCATCAAGTCATGGTTAAAAATAATAGATAATGCCTAAATTCAGAATATAATTCTGAGGATGATGAATACAGATTATAGAATAACAGAGTTGGAAGGGACCTTAGAGGTCTTCTAGTCCAAACTCCTATTCAAACTGGAGACCCTACACCAAATGGCTGTGGGTTGACCTTCTCTTCTCTGTGATAGCCCTTCATCTCAACCCTACTCTTTTCATTAAACTAGACATATCCAATTCCTGCGACTATGTTTGAGCTTCCAGCCCTCTCATCATCTTTGTTGCTCTTCTCTTTCTAGAGTCTCAATATCTTGTTATTGACCCGGGAAATGTTGACCCGGGAAATGTTATTTCAGGCCATCTCCCTGATGCACATCAATGTGCCCTATATTGCCTGCATACAATTGCCTGTCTTTTGAGGCAGGATATAAAAGGAAAACACCTTTGAGAGAATAGCACCTAAAGCCATCTTCAATATGTCTCTGTTGCAGGATGGTTCTGAGACATAAACAGAGGCGTACAGGCCTGTGCTCAGCAAACAATCTCATCAGGGCAAAGTGGTTGTATGACTTTGGCCTTTCCTGGCTTCAACAGAATTTTCTAAAAATATTCATTTCTAGAACCAATAGTTCTGCAGAATGTACCAAAACCACTAGACATACTGCTACGGTGCTATAAAGATAAGATTAAATTACCTCTTTTCATTTATGAACTCTGGTACCAGACCCATATGAGAATTCTAGCAGAAATCTATCCACAACAGATTTCAAACTCCATTTCCTCTAAAATGTTGGTAACTACCATTACCTGAACTAATTGAGAGCCATTATCTGCTGCTTTAACTAAAGGCCTCCTGTGACTGCTAATGCTCTTTAATATCTTCATGAGAAATAGCACACAAGGGATGCAGTCAGAGATGAGATTGAACTGACAGCTAAAAATACAGAAGACACTCCGGGGAGGCTATTTAATTCATCATTCCAGAATATGAATGGAATTATATGAGATCATCTTCCAAATCAATGGAAATAACAAACATTATTTCTGGAGAAAGAGGTCAAAACTCAACAATACTTTACTCAGATTTACATGGAACTTGTTCTTTTTATAATGCAGACTCACCGAGCTACTTCATGCAAGACTCATGGGCTCTACTAAAATAAGATGGGTACTCTGGTGCCTTACGAACATATGGTAGCCAGAAAACTAAATCTAGGTAGAACACAATATTACTACAGCTGTTGTCTACATAGGTACTATTACTGTTTATTACTGTAGCTCTGTTTACATATATGTATCAAGCCTGAAACTGACCTGACTGTGGCCCATTTTCCTTTCTGTGGGAGGGGGTCTTCTTTCCTATAGGAGTTTCTTACCACAGGCTTCAGGCTGACACAGCTTGGAGTTGAAGGGGGGGTAGAGGTAGATGTAGGTTTGTAGTCAAAACAACTTGGCTCTCCGATGAGTCAGGGACATTCCAACAGCTGACTGACCAGAGGAGGAGGAGATATCTAACCAGGCAACCAGCTAGTATCCAGATTGGACAATGTGATTAATTGTTTTGGAAAAACAGGAAACTTTTACTTTTAATGTGGTAGAAAGCATGGGAACATTCAGGGTTGGCTTTCTACCAGCTGTGTCAAGATTATTAGTATATGTGCAGAGTAACCCTTGTATAAAAAGGATATGCACACGGAAACGGTTTACGAGAACAGTTATGAATAAATATACAGCCATACAGAGTTAAACAAGTTGTGTTAATGTTTACTTGAAGAAATAGCACAGTCCAATAAACAGCCCATGTCATGCACATTTTTAACAGTCCAGAAATATCCAGTTATAAAGTCTTCTTACCGGTTTCATGTCTTTTACAGCAGACAAATATCAAACCATAATACAACAGATAATCTTCGATATCAACAGAATATCAAAATAAACAGGCTTAGTCAGTATCGGTCCGTAGTCAGTATCAAGCGAGATCATCAGTGAAAAAGAGAGTTAAACCATGATCTATAGCTCCATGGCAACTTGAAGCATAATCAACCAACCAGAACACAGCATACTACATTACAGTATTTTTTCTTAAAGCTACAAACATATATATTTGTAGTTTATATATTGTCAACCCAACTACGTTATTTACATATACATAACAAAGATGATATTTCCCAATAAAGCTGTCCTTTGAAGAATCAAGCTGCCTTGGAGTTCTATCTACAATGCGGGTATTACTTGGAACGTTGACAATATGTATTTGATTATATGCATGTTGCTCCACCGGTTATGAAGTCCTTTTCCTCACACAATAATGTGTAGCACATCTCTACTGCACATTTTTCATGTCCTAACACCAAAACATTAAGTCTGCCTCCACCCCGTCTCTGGCTGCTGCTCTTAAAGGCTAAGAAAATTCACAAAGACTTGACATCCCAATTTATTGAGCAGCTATTGGAAACAGTGAAGTTCCCCACTGCCCTGGAAACTTCTCAAACAGAACTGCTTCCATGCTGAACAAAATATATGTGTACAACCTCACATACTCTTGTTATGAATAAATTGATCCCAGACACTAATGATCTTCTAGTCCTCTGGATTTTGTAGGTGTCAACCAGGAAATGGAAACCACAGGAAGTGGGATGAGCTTCAAAAGGAATAGTTCTCTAAAATCTCATACAAGGATCCACTTGAGTAACAATCCATATTAATATCAAATCTACCTAGATATGCATGCATAAATTGCCTTTCTAGTCTAAACCAGACAGGACGACAAATTCTGATTGTTCTTTGATAAGTAGGATGTTTCTAAGTAAAAATGAGTAGCAGTGGATATTAAGTGCTTTAATTGCCCTGTCAGAAATGTGTCCAGCTTATAATTTAACTGGTGGTAGATTTGCCAATCATTTACAGAAACTCCATCTGATCAGTCTATTTTTGGTGTGTCTCAACAAGATAAAATTTGATCGGCTTCCTCTAGCTAGAGCAGATGTGCCGGCAAGAAATTCAATCTTCCATCCATCCCTTACTGGAGTTTGACTTTATTTCCCCTTTGCTTAACTGTGTTACAATCTGCTTTTCCACCTTTCTCAGTGTTTAAAGCAAACTACAGAAATATCTGAGGGGAAAAAATCATAAAGGGAATGGAATTTTACTGGTGCTGAATTAAAAACAGCAACTCAGGCTACCATATGAGTCCTAACTGTGATTTTTTTTCTTTTGTTCCTTTGTTTTTCCTCCGAAGTAAAGAGAATAAAGGGAGAATTGAAAGTTTGCAGCCATCACGAAGCACCGTCTGAGGAACTTTTGGAAACCATGGAAATAAAGTTAAGACAGCCATTCCGGGAATGGGTGGGAGCCTTTGGCATATTGGAATGTGCTCTTATACAACAAGATGCAGTTCAAAGATGGGGAAACTAAGGTTTTATCCTTAGGCAAGAAGAAAAAACAAATGTACAGAATATGCAGCACCTGGTTCAACAGCAGTTACTGGGACAAGGATTTGGGTGTCCTGATGGACAGGACTTAAGTTTGAGCCAGCAGTGTGCTTTAGCTGCAAAAAAAGCCGATACAGTCCTAGATTGCATCAACAGAGTGATGGCATCAAGATCACAGTGTGATAGTATCATTCTGTATCGTACTAGTGAGGACACATTTGGAATAGTGCATTCGGTTGTGGTCTTCATCACTGGATTGTATAAGGACTGCTCCCTTCCAGCCCTACGATTCTGTGATAGCATCTATGATTATTGTTTACATACTCAGCGGATAGCTATCTTGAGAATAGAAAAGAACCATATTTTTCCCCTTCTATAGGAAAAGAGATGAAAACTGAGTCTTAAAGAAAAGACTTTTCAGAGGAGACATGGAGGTCGTGATGACTGGCAGGCTAAATGGATACTCAAAAGCACTGACCATTAAAGGTTTGTGGTTGGTTTCAGGAACTCCGACGGCAAAACTCTTGAAGTGGTGCAGTGTGGGAAACAGGAAGGCCCACAGAAAGAAGAGGACTGTGATGAGGCAAAATACAGGAACAACCTTGGAGGACAGGTGCAACCGAGGGAACAGACAAAAGGCAACTTAGCCCACAATAACAATGTAAATAAGGCAAGCAACTCAGAAGGGACTTATTTTACTTTTTTGAGCTATAAAGGTGACAAGAGGAGAAATATATTTTCAAAATTGTAGGATTCTCTTAATGCAACTTTACAATAAAGTGGAATTATGGTAGGTCTTTGGGCTATGTTCCCTGAGTGGTCTAACTCACAATGCCAACACTCAACTATTCAATGCAAATGACTTCTGGGAAGCCAGAAGAAAGAGAGAGACCATGTTCTTCCGGACAGAAGCAGAGACTAAGAGGGGAATGTCAATTAGCTACCTTGCTTCTTTCAAAGTAGGGAGTAGGAGGGGGATTCATGGATAACAATAGATGTTTTCAACCCACCCTTAAGTTGCATACATATTAACTAGAGGAGTAGCTCACTTTAAGATACCTAGCCAGAAACACTTAAGGTAACTCAAGCCTATTTCTATGTCTTAATTGCTGCTGATCAGGAGACAGGAAGCCAGGTGAAGTGGCCCTCAAGAGTTACTGCAGGAGCTTTTCATCACTTCTTGACTTAATGAAAGAAGGCGGGTGGGGGGGGAATCACAAGTGTGTTGTCAGTTGAAGCACACCTCAGAACCCACAAAGCAATCATGGCATAAAGTATAATTTTAAAATACATCATTAAGCTTACACCATACAAAACAATATTGATCTGTCTTTCCTCTGCAATGATAGCTCATAAACAGGAAGCAAAGACATATTTGGTGATTTAAGATTTTAAATTCGAGACATCATTATCTTCTAATGTAGAAAAACACCCATTTCTGCTGTCGCCCCTCAGTATTCTTGATGGTATTCTTCATATTATGAACACTTTCACGAGAGGTGGTTTTTTTTGCATATAATTCAAAAATAAAATCCTCAAGGTGAATTGTTCCTAATGATAACATGTTAACAAATTTTATGGCTATCAGATCAAAACAATAATAGGAAAACTATATCATGAAGCCCTTTTAAAACAAGAGGGAAAACCAGAAAATATTTGCTCTTGTGAAAAAGAATCTTATACAATTACAGCTACTGATTTAATATGGCTTATTCTAGCTCTTTTTTCTGAAATTTATATTACTTGATAATTTATGAAAAATATTATAGGCATAAATAACATGAAAGATAGGCCTAAACCACTTGATTAATTGGATGCCACTAGTGCATCTGAACAAAACTCTGCAAATGAGTGATGTTTTAATTAAACATTCTGCCATTTGTAATTTTAAGCAATCCAAATTATTTTTAGAAAAATTAGGTCTTTATGCATTTTAAATATTTGGGAATAGAAATTCCAAAATAAACAAATAAGCTTTCTTAATTGGTGCCTGTGGATATATCATTTTTAAAAAAACAGTCCCAAATTGTGACAGCTTGCTAAAATTCACACTGACCTTGTGTAAAAAGATGAACACTCTAAACAAGAATATTATTTCAAATCTGATAGAATCTACTTTCACAAAGTTACTAAACTCTTTAAATTATTTTAGGTTGATTGAAGAAATATATGTATGTTAAAGGATATATGTATGTTCTTTTAAAGGAAGGACAAACCCTTAAAATATGCATAATAATTAAGATAGTAGCTAATAGTTTAATAGTGTCATTTGTTTATATTTGACATTTTTAAATCACCTATCTGCCTCAAAGAGAGGCTTAATAGCCTCTTGTAAAGTAAGACTGTGCAAGATAATCCCAACTAACATTACACATAGTTTACCCACCAGGGATGGTGTCAATGTTTCTACATTCAAGTGTAACAACAAAGATAATAATTTATAATTGCCAGCTTATTTATTAGCTGTCAAAATCAGTTATGTAGTCTTCATTAAAGGGAACTAGAAAAATCTTATTTTAAAAAATGTTAATTACAAATCTTTAATAGCACTAAGTAAAAAAATCTCAATATATGTCTTATCTATTCGATTGAACTTATATTTGGACCCTTTTCTGTCTTCACAAATTAGATCTTATATCTATTGTATCTTGAGCTATTTAGGTCCTCAACCCTGATCAATGTATATGTGAAATGTATCTGCTACTTTGGTCAAAATACAAAGATTAATAATTCTCAGTATGGACACACATCTCTCACTCATTATTTAACTGTTCCTCTACATCTGTTGAATTTGATATGAATTTGATGAATTTGATCTGTTACCTCTTTAAACTGAAGTATTACAAAGTAATAGAGGAAAATAAAAATGAAAGATAACAAACACATAGGGGTTATAGAAAGGCAGCTAGTGATATTTTTTCTTAACGTTTTATCTATAAAATAAATCGTCACTGTTTATATGACATATTCTAACATTTTCGGTCTAAAAAACTAAACCCCTTCCAAAATATCTTAAATAAACCAAAGAAAAAAAACACACACCCCAGCAGCTGAAGAAGAAAACAATTTGCAAATAGATTTTAGTAGTTTAAAAAAATTGGGGAGGGCCTGTTTTGCAAGGGGTGGGAACTAATGTCGTAGCAATGTATTAATCAGTATTAATCAGCATTCAATAAGGAGGGATCATTTTTGTGGGTTTTCCCCCCTTTTTCTTTGTTTTTGAATTTTTTTTGGGGGGGGGGGAATATTTGGTTTTGTATTTTGTGTTTTAGCTTTATCTTAAATAAAATAAAAATCTAAAACAGTAATGTAAAAAAGAAAAACAGAAACAGGTAGTCCTCAACTTACAACAGTTCATTTAGTGACTGTTCAGACTCACAACAATCCTGATACAGTGGTGCATGACCGTTTTTCATACTTATGATCATTGCAGCATCCCCATTGTCACGTGATCAAAATTTGGACAGTTGGCAATTGACTCATATTTATAACGGGTGCAGTGTCCCTGGGGTCATGTGATCACCTTTTGCAACCTTCTAACAAGCAAAGTCAATAGGAAAGCCAGATGCTCTTAACAATTGTGGTACCAACTTAATAAAATGGTCAAAATTCGCTTACCAAATGTCTCACTTGGCAGCAAAAATTCCATTGTGGTCATAAATTGAGCATACAGTGTAAGCATACAGCCACTATGTAGGACAGGTAGGCAGAAGACTAGCAAAGTGCATCCATAAACACCAAGTAGGCGTCAGACGATACAATGAAAACATCTCAAACTCACAGTACAGCAAGAACTATAATTTTATCAGGGAAACTGTGTGCATCCTAGACCAAGGTAAAACCAAAAATGCTAGGGTATTCCTGGAAGCTTGGCATTCAGACAAAGAAACCATTATTTATTTATTTATTTGATTGATTGATTGATTGATTGATTGATTTGTCAATCACTTACAAGATAATAGGCATAAGTATAAACATGAGTAAGAATACAAGAAATACGTACGAATAAATGGGGACAATAGGACAGGGACGGGAGGCACAATGGTGCACTTATGCACACCCCTTACAGACCACTTAGGATTGGGGTGAGGTCAATAGTGGATAGTCTGAAGTTAGAGGAGTGGGAGATTAAGGGTGTAACAAGTGAGTCAGGTAGTGCATTCCAAGCATTGACCACTCTGTTGCTGAAGTTCTACTTTCTGCAATCAAGTTTGGAGCAGTTAACCTTGAGTTTGTATCTGTTGTGTGCTCTTGTATTGTTGCAGTTGAAGCTGAAGTAGTCATTGACTGGTAGGACATTGTAGCAGATAATTTTGTGTACTACGCTTAAGTCCAACCATAGGCGGCGTAATTCAAGATTGTCCAAGTCTGGTGATATAGGGTATTCTGTTGCAAGCAGAGAAGTATAGTACTCTTCTTGTGAAGTACTTCTGGACTCGCTCAATTGTATTAATGTCTGATATACAGTGCGGATTCCAGACAGATGAGCTATATTTGAGGATTGGTCTAGCAAAGGTTTTGTATGCCCTAGTTAGTAATTCAGTATTTCCAGAGGAGCTTTGTAAGAGTAGATTTACAACTCTCAATGCCTTTTGGCAATCCTATTACAGTGAGCTCTCGCGCTTAGATCTTTAGCTACTCCAAGGTCCTTGACAGAGTGAGGGTCATCAATGAGGTCATATCCACCTAGCTTGTATTTAGTGTACTGATTTTTTTTAACCAACGTGTATAATACATAGAGATAAACTATGTTTACCCACCATTCAAAAAAATCAATTAAAAAAAGCTAGAAAAAATTGAAAGACCAAAACATCAACCTATGTGTAATAATGGGATGTCTTATCCCAGGCACATCTCTTTACTTTTGCTTACTCTGAGTTACAACTGCCATTTTAATATCCATTTCCCAGTTTGAAAAGATCCACTTAGAGCTTTTTAATTTAACTCTAATCATTACCAACACATTTAACCTTCTTTGCATGACTGCAGAAAAGTTAGGAGAACAAGTCTGAATTCCTTTTATTGGTTTATCTTATTCTCTTCAAAGCAATACCCATTATGTTTTCATCTATCTGACTTACATTATCCATGTAATAGTATGGAAACTTTTCTCTGTTCAGTCATTGATCTTTAGCTGGAATATTTATTCCAACTGACCCCATCAAGGAGAGAGAAAAAATAAGCGAAGGAGGCAGACACTATGGTCATTTTGCAGACTAACAATAACAACTTAAAGAGAGACCATCTTTTCTGCTAACCTACTTTGATTTGTACTTTTTGCCTGGCAGTAGCTTCACCAGACAGTGTGGTTCATGCGGTGAGCCTGGGGATATAGGATTTTCTTCTATTCCTTTTCCAGTCCAGTGGATCCACACCTCAAATTTTATTATCTCATCTCACCATCTGTTTGGATCTAATGAACCCCTTGGGCAATTCTTTCCTTTCCCAAAGGACAGAGATTTCAGAAAACAGGATAAGCTGAAGAAAAACTGCAGCAGTATTCAATGAGATACTATGGACTAAAACAGATATAATAACTTATAGCCATCTGCATGTTGTATGAACTAAAGTGAATACAACCATCTGGGAAAATATTAGGTAGATTTCAGTGAACGAGATGGAACAATTATCAACCAGAAGATAGATTCAAGGTAAGGCCTTTGAAATATACAAGCAATAGGTTGAGATCGGTAATTCCACTGAAACATTTGTGAATATCATGCACAGCAACACATCAATTAAACTGAAAGTTAAATCTGAAAATTAATGAGAGAATAGGAGAACATGCAACGCCAGATATACAAAATGTTTGATGGATAATAAACTAAATGTTTTTCTGACAAATAGTCTAATGAAAACTCTTAGATGTGGACTATTTTTGTGTCATTTTTGAATAAATATTTGGCATTATTTGAAATGTCCTCATTTACAGAAGGACTTCCAATCTTCTTTCTACAACTTTTCATAGAAAGACCATCATCATTTGAATGAACATCATCAGCATAATCACCTAAAAATGAACTGCCAAATCTTTTGAAATTTGCTAAATTCTAAAGATAGCTCTGTTCACAACCCATAGCTGAAAAATAGTGTTAAAGGTTGTTAACCCAGCCAGCAAAAAATCCACAGTTCTTCTACAATTTCAAACTTCTTCCATATCCTGAAGGATTACAACTAGATCTTCTCAAGCCCCATCACCACACTCCAAATTTTCAAATAGACATTTCATCTCAAATAGTCCACAGAGCTACCTTCTGGTAGTAAGATGGGTAACCCTAAGCAAATCTGAACTTCCTTCTGGTCAGTTACCACTTTTATCCCTAAAACTGAGGGTGGGTGAACTATCCATGTATTTACACTCTTGGATAGATAAAACAAATATAGAATTTAAAATTCAGAAACCCCAATAAAACACTAATGTAAAGTGTAAAATACAGAACAAACAAAACATAAAAGCTCTGAAACAATTCATAATGCAAAGGGGATCTCACCTGGCTTCTACAAGCCATAGCTATTGCAGGAAAGTTGGTGAACTTTGTAGTGGTTTTTCAAGTTACAATGTGCAGAAGGAAGGTTGTAATTTTATCAGAAAGAGAGCTAAAGTTTCTGATAAATGGGTTCATGAGTGCCAGATACCATGGGTAGCGCAATGGACAGTCTAGCAATACATGGGTGATTGACTCCACCTCTATATCAGAAAGGAAGCACTAACAATTGTTGTGTGGAAGACTTATTCTGTTCATTAGAGTCAGTGTACCAATTCAAGTCAAGGTAAAATGTTTCCTGTGTGAGATATTCAGGGTTTTATAGGAGTGGTCAGAGATTATCCATGGAGAACTTGCAATTGCACTATAATAGGTATGGATGATTTTGACCCTGTCATTTTATAGGTCAGAAAATTTGTTCTGATCATTGGCCAATAAAAATACAATTAAATGAACAACACAAAACTATCCCCTAACAACAAGAACTATTAGCAAACATTTCTGCGTGAAGCTTACACATAATGTAGCAAATTTTTGCTACTTTTCGAGAAATAAATTGATTACGTGATCAGATAGTGCAAATAAAAGCTATCAGAATGCCCCAGGAATTTAAATAAAAAAGTAATCAACTGGTGGCAAATGTTCCCGTGGAACTGGCCAAGTAGAACACGGGTTGTGGTTTTTTGGCACTTGTATCAAAGAGGCAGCATCAGGTTTTATATGGGGTTTTCCTTTATTTCCCTTCCAGGACAATTGTGGGAATAACATTAAACTGAGCTAAAGATAATTTCCCTAAATTTGGGGGTGTTATATGATATGAATATGAGGCTGATTTCAACACTAACATTTGGTTATGTGCAATTATGTTGTGAGGGAAAGCAGCAATTTCTCATACTCGTTTCTCGTTAAGGTGGCAACATTGGAGAAACATTAGAGGCTCAGTTTCTTCTGCATTATTAGTTCCCAGGAAGATTTGTAATTGTTTGCTAATATTAGATGCGTCAGCCAGCTAGGACTGTGGTGTAGTTTCAACCAGTAGATTTCAAAAATATTTGTCTTGGGATTACATTCAGATTTACTGACTCCTGCTTCCTGTTGAAGTACTCCATTTAGAAAAACAGCAGGTAACCTGGAAGATACGTCTTAGACATTTTGTTTGAATCCTTTCTAAAGTGATCATGCTGTTATATGATCCCAACTGAGCCCTATATACCAGTTCTGTTTTGGCTTTAGCTGCAAAAATCTCAATTGTAATAGGCATAAACTGTTCCTCTGGATAATAAATTTATATAGCTAATGCAGATCTCTGTGCATTGCAGGATACATAGAAATACAGGTATTAATTTCTGATTTCTGAGACTTGAAAGCCTACTACTAGATATCTAAAAACCTTAACCTTTCCAGTAGACTTGCCATCTTCTCTGTTTTGGCGTATTTTGCAAGTTGGGATCCAGATCTGCTCTTTGTGTTCAATTATGGTTTTGACTGGGCCGAGAGACACGACTGCCTGGAGTAAGATGCCATGGTATATTAGAATGGAATCAATTGCTTTCTCATGAATAAGGAAAACCTATTCAATGGGGAGAGCAGAACCAAAGACTGACCCCAACGGATTTGTTTCAGCGCAAATCTGAGGTTTGGCAAGCCCTAGGAGAAATGCAGCCAAGTTCTAACCATTTGAACTTGAATGTGGGACATGGAGTATGGATTTCAGAAATTGGATTAGATTGAATGGGCACTAAGGTTGGGCATCCGTATAACTCCTTATAAACAAAGAATTGTAGATCATATAACTGTAACTCCAGGACCTCTTCTTTAAATGGTTTTATTGTTGCAGGAATGCAAACATTGTCACAATGATTAGTGTAGCAAGTCAGCACCCACTCCTCCTAGAAGAACGAAATATTTTGGGAAATATTTTAAAAAGGCAGAATATTATATTTCCCCCAAGGGAGAAATGGAGAAATGTTTTTAGAGGCAGAAAGAAGCTCCCACTTTCCTTAATAGCCCACAGCAGATGTCAGCACTTAAGAGATAAAGAGCTTATTGAAAGAAGCCAAGTATCTAGTTGGCTCTATTCATAGGCAAAGCAAATACTGCAGGCAGAAATCAATTCAAGACAGGATATTTTGAAACTCCCTGCAGCAAGGTCTGAACAAAGGTAGGATTAGCCCTCAGCCACAGTAGGCATTGTTCAACACCCTTTCAGTTGCACCTCCCCCAGCAAACTTCAACCAAACCTGGGAGCTCAGACAAATAAAAAGTGCAAAGAAGGTATAAACCCCCCTCAACTCCATTTTGTCAGCTGCACCAGAACCGTGAATGCTGGTGGCTCTGTTCATCATTAAACCATCTTTCCAATCAGCCTCCATGTTTCCATGGAGTCTTTCTCCCAGCTTGGAACTGAAGCAGATGGATATTTCTTCCCACATTAGCATATCACATGAGAAACCTTTTGAACTCTAATAAAAAGTTCACTCAGTTGGTTGCTCCAGTGGTTAGAGGTTTGGAATGAGATGCCTCAGTGATTGAAATAATTGAAGAATAAAATGGGTGTGTGCCTATGTGAGAGAGTGAGTGAATGATAGTTTTGTTCTTTCCATTTTCTATGCTTGGGGAATCTTGGCTGGTGAAAAGTTCTAGAATGATCTCTAGCCAGTGCCCCTCATTTGGTAGAGCAGGAAATACTAAGCAGATGAATCTTCCTCCTCTGCAACAGAAATAGGTTATAAAGCACATTATTTACTTCTGTGGGCCCATTATAGTATGCCTCATTAAACTAAAAGACAAAACCAGTATTTTAAATGCTCTAACAAAAGTGAGAACACTTGCACCCACAGAAATTAATTATTATCAGTCACTATAAAGAATGATTTCCCCAATTTTCCAACACAGAATTATCCATCTGGGTATGAGACAGAAAAAGACCATAAAAATGCAAACACCAAAAGCTATACATAAAGCTACCTCAAGTTAAAGAGAACCACAGCTCCCACTTAATCAGCTAAAAATGCATGGCCAGATCTGAAGTTTCCAGTATCTGTTAAAGGGACCAATCTAATCCCTATGATTGGGATAATCCATTTTCTATTTAAGAACCATCTTAAAGGGAAGATAGATAGTCCCTATCTTAACTCTTATGTATGCAGGAATGAATTCCGAAAAGAGAAAATAGTCTAAATCGATGAATTCAACAATACATTTTGGTGCTCAGTAAAACATTCTCTTATGGAACAGTGCATACAAGTTTTAGATCATTTAGACAATATTCATCATTTTCAAAAATTTTCCAATACATTTTCTCTCTTTTTAAATTATGTTTATTATTTTGCTTACAATGCATGGAACTTTTAAGCCAGCTCCCCAGAGCTAAAGAATCCACTTTGTGTGGTTCAAACAAGCTTCATCCAGTATCCCTGTAGAATGTCCCATTTTTCAAAGCTTGTGTATTCAACTGGAAACTTTAAATAATCTAATTTTATGCACCCCAATGCAAGGGATATATCAGTAATAAGTCCAAATGAGCTGAATAGAAGTTAACTTTGTGACTTGTAAAGTTCAGTGTCAACCAAGCTGTTGATTCCTCTTATTCCATAGAGGCGCAGAGGTTAGAATGCAGTACTGCAAGCTAATTCACTGCTCACTTCAGGAGTTCGATTCTGACTGACTCAAGGTTGACTCAGCCTTCCATCCTTCCAAGGTTGGTAAAATGAGGACCCATGCAGGGGGGGGGGGCAATATACTGACTCAGTAAACTTCTTAGAGTGGACTGTAAAGCATTATGAAGCCATACATAAGTCTAAGTGCTATTCCTCTTCCCATATTCCATATAATAGAGTCCTCTATAAATTTTGAATTAAAAGGCATCCATGATTTTGAACCTTTCCCCATAATTCACAAGTGGCAAGCTCTAATGTTTCTACCATATAATTCATTTACTTAAAAAAATGTGACTTAAAGTTTGGCTGTAGGTCAAACTCAAGTGTCAGAAATTTGATTAATGGAATGAACTACTTCTCAAATGGACTTCATTGCTAAAGGAAAATAACTATTTGGTATCAGTGTCTATCTGGGCATCTATCAAAATGGTTAAACAAATCAACTAATCAAATACTTTTTCCAAAAGGTTCCCAAATATATCTTAAGGGCACCACAAAGACACAGATCCTTCAAGCTGTCTTCTTTCTAATACCGAGCTGGACGTAGACAATTTCTTTGCAATAATAATTAGAGTCAAGTGCTCTACAACCAGTGGTATATTGATGAATGTTTAACAACTGGCTCCGCTGGCTCCACTGTTGCCGCCATGTCACAATTTACCAAACAGATGATTGGCACCTTTAAGCACGTTGGCTCATGACACCTGCTATGAATGGGAATCTCAGAGGAGCCCGATATCTTTTCATGAAGCTTAAAAGAGATGATCTAAGAGCCTTCTAAGATGCCGTTGCAAATCTGCTCCTTTTTTATAGTTTTCAGAACTTTGATTTGTTGCACCCCTTCTGTGGTGATTAGCCATTAATCCTTGTTGCTTCCTCTTTGTTGCTTCCCTGCTTTTTGTGAGATTTTTGTGATTTTCTAAAAAGGGGATGGGTCAGTTCCCTTATTTTCACATGTATGCTTCTTGGAATGGCTATGTGGTTTCAGTAGCCTAAATAATATTGACTTCTTTTAATCAGTATGAGGACCAACTTCTGCATAACAGGCCTGCTTACTGTTTACTGGTTGAAAAAGAAGCATACAATAGTAAGTAAATAAATAAATAAAAATAAATAAATAATCAATTTTGATCACTAGATTTGATACTTCTAATTTTAGCTCATTTTATGAAGGAAGTCAATTATCATGTAATTATGTACAGCAAAATGTGTCTCAGTTTATGAACATTTTTGGAGAATTTCTAAAGTAGTATGTTTCTATAGTTGCCAAGATTGATAATCAAAAATGAATATTTTACCCAACTTAAAGCAATACTGAATTGCTTTGGGAAGTCTTCTCACCCAGAATGGTCTATTGAAAAAATAAATTAAAAAGATCATAGCTTCTTGACCTCAGGAGAAGAAAGTTTCCAGATAGATAACTATGATTTGCAGTACAAGTGGGCAAAGATTCAGCCCAAAATTTATTTTGCCAATATACTAAGTACTAAGCAACTTTAATTGTTTCTTGGTCACCCAAACGTGCTGAGTCTACATGGTTGATAAATTGTTAACAGGCAGGAACACTAGTATTTTCCAGAAATAATAGAAAAAAAATAAGCACTACATTTAGACCCACCAAAACCTGTGTCTTTACCTTGGACCTATTGAAAGCTCAACTTTTCCATTTCATTCAGATATCATAATAACTCTTTCATTCAGATATCATAATAACTCTTTCACAGGTTGGCAAACATAATAGCTTGAGTGACACCAAACTGAGCATAGCACAACTTCAGGATAATATAGTCTTCAAACCTTAATCAAAATCTCACTCGTCTCCCTCCCCCACTTTTAATTTCTGTAAAAGATTTAAAACACATGCCTGTTTACAACAGCTATTAGACTTAATTTCCAAGACTTCAGTGAATAATTATTTCTCACTATCTAAAAATGATTTTGATTTTATCCCTCTGCAATCTTGTGACTCTGAATAATCACGTCACTGACAACCTCAGAATCAAAACAACAATCCAAACCACAAAAACAAAACTGAAACAGAAGAGGAAAATAATAACAAGAGGAACTAATGCTACTTTCCAAAACATAAGCATGGGTGTGTGTATGTGTGTGTACATATATAGTGTGTTAGAATACATTGCAAAAGTAAATGAATGCTCCACTTCTGTTTTTCCTGACAGCAGTTTCATCTGGGATCAAGACATAAAAATTCTATTAATTCCTCCAAAAGCCTTAGTGTATTTAGGAAATGTCTAAGATAATTCAGGAGGAGGTGGTGTTTCTCTAGAAAGATTTGCATAGCTAAAAACAAAGATAATTTCAGTAGTGAGTGACATTTTTGTAAAATGATTATGCAATAACTTTCATATGCAAATATTAATAAATGATATGATTCGAGGATTATAATAAGCAGCTTAATAACCATCAATGCTTCAGCTGAACGTTCTCATTCATTCTAAAAATCATATCGCAAATTATTCTGGAAGATTTTATGAAGAAATGCAGTAACTCTTTCATGAATCCTCAGAAGATCCTAGTGAACCAGTTTATTTATATTGATAAATTGGAACCTAAACAGTACAATATCACAGAACCTAGAATCCTAGGAATGGAAGGGAACTCAGGGCTCTTCTAGCCCAAGTCCCTATTCAAGGCAGAAAATCTTATAGTTTAGCTTGTAAAATAAAATAACATCTAGTTAGTTTAACTCCTAAAATTCAAATACTTAATCTAAATAATCAATCTTTTGTCTAGCATTACTATTATCTTTTAGTATCTATTTTTATTATTCTAGTTGTCCCATGGCAGCAAATAAATTTAACAAATAAATAAAAATATAATAGATTTTGTAATTAAGACATAGCAGAATATCATTGGTTTCCAGTTTAAGGAACATATAATCTACTTTTTGTAATATAAATGGCCATCCTCAAAGCCTTTCATTTCAAAAGGCTTCTGCATAGCAAACAATCTCATAGGATCTTCAGTACAAAGGACACAAGAAAGATTGGGACTTCTATAATTATGGAATTATGAATCTTTGTTTACTTCCCTCCTGTGGACACGCTTAACTACATAGTGTCACAAAAGAGCAAGATTTGGACTATGAAATGCCAAAGTTTAGGGAGAGCCACAGAAGATCAATTTCTTTTTTCTTGGGAAGGGAAGAATTTAGGCTCTATTCAAAAGTCTAGTTTTTTTTATTTTCCATGACCAAGTTTGTTGGAAAAAGTATCAATTTAACAGACTTCATTGTTTTATTTTTTGCAGGTATTCTTCCTATGTCTCTTCCATCAAGTCTTTGTAATCATTGTGAAATATATTAAAAGTTTCCATTCTTGTACACAACTTTCTTTAAACAATACTGTAAAACATTAGAAATACAGGTTAAAATAGGCAAAAAAAATGTAGGAAAACACCTGTCCACACTAGACAAGTTCAAACCACCAGGATCAGATGGTTTACATCCCAGAGTTCTGAAGAAGCTGACTGCCATGATTATGGGACCACTGAACTTTATTTTTCAAAGATCCTCAAGCACAGTGGAACTACCAGAGGACTGGAAGAAAGCTAATGAGGTTCCCCTTTTCAAAAAAGGGGGAAAATAGGTCCCAGAACTGTAGATTAATCAGCCTGACATCACTACCTGGGAAGATCCTGAAACACATAATCAAGCAATGAATCTGCAAACATCTAGAAGTCAGCCAAGATATTATTAGAAGCCAGCATGGTTTTGTTAAAAACAGATCATGCCAGATAAAACTTACTGAATTATTTGACAAAGTGACTAAATTAATGGACTAGTGAAATGCTGTGAAACTAATATACTTGGACTTCGGTAAGACACTTGACAAAGTAGACCATAGTCTACTTCTTGGTAAGATAGAAAAATGTGGGCTAGATAGCATCACTACAAAATGGATTCTCAAGTGGGTGATCAGCTGCATTCAATATGTAGTCCTCAATTAAACTACATATACATGGAAGAAAGCATACAGTGCTTTTCCAAGGTGTCTTAGGTGCAGTACTCTTCAATATTTCTAGTCATCTAGAGTAGCTCCACAGCAAGATAGAGAACAAATAAATTTAACAAATAAAATAAATATAAATTATTTTGATGGGGAGATAAAAGGAGAACTCATCAAATTTGCAGACAACGCCAAGCTGGGGTGAGGGGGAACCAACCAACACTTTGGAATATAGGCTCAAGATCCAGAATTATCTTGATAGACATGACCGTTAGGCTTTATCCAACAAAATGCAATTCAGTGATAAGAAAAGTAAGATTGTACACTTAGACAAGAAAAACCAAATGCATAGATATAGAATAAGCGATAACTTGCTCAACAGCAGTAACTGTGAGAGAGATCTAGGATTCCTAGTGGACAAGCACTTAAATATATACCAATAGCCTGCTGTAGCTGCCAAAAAGGCCAATGCAACCCTAGGCTGCATCAACAGTGGGATAGAATCAAGGTCATGTGAACCATTAGTATTGCTTTATACTGCTTTGGTAAGACCACACTTGGAATATTGCATCCAATTTTGACCACACAATACAAAACATGTTGAGACTCTGACAAGGAGCAGAAAAGATTATCAAAGAGCTAGAGGTTAAAACATTTTTATGTTGCGGGGATTTGATATATCTAGTCTAATGAATGAAGAGAAGGACTAGAGGTGGCATGAGAGCCGTTTTCCAATACTTGAGTGGAAGTCACAGAAAAAAGGGGGGCAATGTATTCACCGATGCATCTGAGGGCAGAACAAGAAGTAACGGATGGAAACTTATCAAGGATAAGGAGAATTTTCAATCAACAGTTGAACAGCTTACTGCCAGAAATTTTGAGAGCTTCATTAGAGAGATTTTTAAGAAGAGATGGACAGCCGTTTAGGTCTCCTGCTTGAGCAGAAGGTCGAATTAGAAGGCCTCCAATGCCCCCTGGCAACTCTGTTATTGTGTATTCTGTAGGTCCATCTTGCAAATGTATTATCTTTTTTAATTCATATTTTCTTTGTAAGCACATATCATTACTTAGATTTGGATCCTGTAAGTGTTGCGAAATCCAGAGCACTGTGTGATTCAAAGAACAATTGTGCTCCGCTCCACATAATAAAGCAGGAAGATCAATGTGGTTCAACTCACTTAGGTAGCAAAAAAGAAAGCTTCAAAGCACATATAGACCATGTGTTTTTCCTATACTTCCTTTGTTGTTTCATCAATTGGATATAAACTTTGTTATATTAGTCTTACTTCTAGGGAAAAAAAATAGATAGCCAGGTACTCTTGTAAAATTTTACACTGTCATTTTTCAGAATTGCAGAGATGATTATCAGTCTCTTTTGGATCTACCTCTTCCCAGCTTCAGTTTCCAATAAAACTGATCGGAAACTATTTGTGTCTTGCTGGGTTCTTGACATCAAAGGGGAAGGGAGGGGAGGCATACCTGTGGATCTAATTGTGGGAAATAGGGAGGGGGAAGTGATAATGGAAGAAGACCAGATCACCAAACCATTTTGGGACCAGGATCTTCAAGGCTGTTTGCCCTGAGAATGTTATCAGTCTCATACCTCAGGTTTCTCAAAATAATCATCACATTCAGTGGTGGGATTCAATTTATTTTACTACCAGTTCTGTGGGTGTGGCTTAGTGGGCGTGGCAGGGGAAGGATACCATAAAATCTCCAGTCAGAGGTGATACTCTGGACTATGCAAAATTTCCCCTACCGGTTCTCCAGAACTGGTCAGAATCTGCTGAATACCACCTCTGATCAGATTGGCTAGCGTGGGGCTGGTCATGAGGAGGAGGAATTGGGAGTTCCTTTTTATTTTGCGCGAGAACAACAGATTCCGCCTAACTATACTGCAACCAGTTTCTTTCAGTAAAAGTTCCTTTGCTTCAACTAAATGGAGTCACAAGTCTTACTTTCCTGAGAGAGCAGACTGGGGCAGGTTTGACACTGTAACTGCAACTATAAATTTAGCTCCATTAAAAGAAACTACATCCTATTGATCTGATACAACAACTGTACATAAAAAAGATTGGTGTTTTCCATGTATTTTATCATTTGAGATGTTATGAGACAGGTCCATGGGTCCTTATAGATGATATAGTAGGACATGAGATGTAGTTTTGATGGCCCCTTGCTCAAAGGAGCAGACTTTCAATTCATATGAGATTTTCATATATTGGCCCTCCAATATTGGGGGAAGAATATTGAATGTATACTTAATACACTTCAGACCTTGAATCTCTACCCACACATACCCAGGGGTGGGCTGCTTAATTTGATGGTTGGTTCATAGAACCTCCAAATCCCAGCCCATGCTGCCCCCACCCACCCTGCCCAACATTCCCAAGAGCCCCTACATGGCCTGTTTTGGATCCCAGGTAAGCACAGAGCCCGCGTGGAGGCTCGGGAAGGGTGAAAAATGGGCCTCCTGGAGGCTCTGGAAGGCCAGAAATGGGCCTGTTTTCAGCCTCCAGAGAGCCTCCGAAGCCTGGGGAGGCCATTTTTACTCTCCCAGAGGTTTCAGGAAGGCCTCCAGAGCCCAGGGAGGGTGAAAAGTGGGCCTCCTAGAAGTTGAGGAAGGCTGGAAATGGGCCTCCAGTGGGCCTCCATAACATGGGGAGGCTGTTTTCGCCCTCCCAAAGGCTCAAGAAAAGCCTCTGGAGCCCAGGGAGGGCAAAAAAAGGGCTTTCCAGAAGGCCAAATGGACCCATTCCCGTCCTCCAGAGGGACTCCGAAGTCCTGGGGTGCTGTTTTTGCCCTCCCAGAGGCTCAAGGAAAGCCTCCAGATCCCAAGAAGGGTGAAAATAGCCCCCCCACAATGGTGCAGGAGGCCGACTAGGCCACGCCCACCATGGTCACACCCACCCAACAACCGGGCAGAGAACCAGTTGCTAAAGTTTTTGAAGCCCAGCCCTGTATCCACTCAGTAACAGCTGTTATGTGGTTACAGTTTTCTTCTAGTGATAAATTTTGAAGTGGCAAGATTGCATGATAAATAAGGTTTGGGAACGATAACAGAATTATTTGATGTTTCTCTCTCCTCAAGAGCAGTTTACAGTTTAAATCAAGAGTTTAAACTATCAAATAAGATTATCACTACTTGTTTTCACAACCCTAGTTATATTTGCCCTTATAATATCAATGCTCATGGGATAGCAAGCTTAATGGAAATCATAGCAAGAGGAGCTACGAATGTTCCACATGACTTAAAATAACAGAATAGTCAGATCTCCAAGAAATCTAGCTCCATGCTCCATAAATAACAGGACTGATTCATAATAAACCATTAAAATCATGCAAAAATAAGAACCATCCCTTGGAGGAAGATAAATATGACAGTACCTGATTAATTTGGGAATAATCTACACTCAGTGCTTCGACCATTCATCATGAAACTGTCAAATAAAGCTTTAAACTCTGTTTAGTATATGGGTTCAAAATTGAACAATTCATTTTGCTGACCCAAGAATTACATATCAAAGTAGAGTAGCAAAAATGAAAGATACCACCTGAATCTAAAGCAGGGCTGTCAAATTCCCGGCCTGAAGGCCGGATGCATCATGTGTTGGCCACGCCCATGCCCTGTTTAGCAAAAGGGGGGGAAGTCCCGATACATCACGTGACAACACCGTGACGACGTGAGTTTGACACCCCTGATCTAGAGTGAAAAAAGTTTCACTGATGGATTATGCATAAAATCATAACACATTAGTACAAGGTGTCCTGAAGTTATGACCACGATTGAGGCCCAAATTTCTGTTGCTAAGTGAGAAATTTGTTAAGTGAGTTTTGCCTCATTTTACAACTTTTCTTATCACATTTGTTGAGCGAATCACTGCAGCTGTTTAATTAGGAATACGGTTGTTAAGTGAATCTGGTTTCCCCACTGAGACTTTACTTGTCAGAAAGTCACAATAGGGGAATCACATAACCCAAGTCACTGCAACCATCATAAATGTGAACCAGTTTTCAAGCACCCGAATGTAAATCATGTGACCAAGGGGATGCTGCAATGGCCATCAGTGTGAAAAATGGTCATGTCATTTTTTTTCAAACTGTCACTAAATGAACTGTTGCAAATCGAGGACTACCTGTATAGCAGTGGTCCCCAACCTTTTTTGTGCCGCGGCCCGGTACCGGCATCACAAAATCATCCATGGCCTGGTACCGGCATCAGCACGCATGGCAAGGTGAGCCGAGCGACTGGCCAACCAGCCATCCCCCACTTCTCCCCGCCACCTTCAACTCCTCCTTTCTACCTGTGTTGATGGGCTTCGCGACTGCTTCGGGACGGTTGCTTGGCTCACCTTGCCATGCGTGCTGAAAGAATCCTCGCGCCTTAGTTTTGTTTGAAGCCACCCCCCCTCGATGAAACTAAGGCGCGAGGATTCTTTTAGCACCCAAATGCCGCTTTCTACCCAGAAAAGCTCACCAGAAGCACTTTTTCATCAAAACAAGATGGTGGCGCCCAGCAAACCGGCAGCCTGGTAGAAATTGTTCCACGGACTGGTACCGGTCCGGGGACCGGTGGTTGGGGACCCCTGCTGTATAGGACAAGCTATTAAACTTGATTTGGTGGAAATATCTACAAAAGTAGAAAATTTTATTTTAGGTTCTTCTGAATGCCACACACCCCACCACGAATGAGAAGTGAAACTAGTCATGAAGAATAATTGCTATGTAAAACTCAGCAAGGCATTTCAAAAGTGGACCTTGCTATTCTGAAAGTTTGCCAAGACAATCCAACAGCCAAGTTTTATGTTCACTTGCTTACAGGAAGGTCTTATTTGTTTGGACATAATTAATTATTGTTGAAATTTATTTTAGAACTGGTAAAGGCTAAAGCAAATGCAAATCTATTTAACACATTTGATGGTAGACATTTCAGTATTATCTCTTTAACCTCTGTAGTTTTCTCTCCTACCAAAAACACTAAAGGAGAATTTCTTTTCTCAAACCATTCCAGATTCTGTGTTATTGTTAACTGGACTGCTTTTTTATTATTATTATTCCTGTTATCTGAAAAGAAAAAGAAACCACCACCTCATCCATGACTAAAACATATGAAGAATGGTTTCAGGAATTGGATAGATCTAGTCTGGTGAAAAGAAGGACTAGGGAAACATGACAGCAGTGTTCCAATATTTGAGGGGCTGCCACAAGAATAAGAGGGTCAAAGTATTTTCCAAAGCACCAAAGACAAGACAAGAAACAGTGGGTGGAAACTAATCAAGGAGAGAAACAACCTAGAACTAAGGAGAAATTTCTTAACAGTGAGAATAATTAATCAGTGGAATGGCTTGTCTTCAGAAGTTGTAGGTGCCCCATCATTGGAGGCGTTTAAGTAGAGACTGGACAGTCACTTGTCTGGAATGGTATAGGGTCTTCTGCTTGAGCAAGGAGTTGGACTAGAAGACCTTCAAGGTCCCATCCAACTCTGCTATTCTTTGTTCAGTGTCCTAATGAATGAATTAAATATGTTTGCTCCCCTTTTTCTAATCTGTGATTTCAGAAAGACATTTGCACAAGACAAATTCCTTGTGTGTCCAGTCACACTTGTCCAATAAAGAATTCTATTCTATTCTATTCTACTCTATTCTATTCTATTCTATTCTATTCTATTCTATTTAACATTGCTAGGAACTCCCATGTTGTCCTGCCTCTCAATTCCCAAATATTTCCTCCTCCCTTCTGAAATCAAAGCACTGCAGCACCATTTGTTCATTCTGAGGCTCAGCTCTGCCTCTCCTCCTCCCGCAAAGGGGCCAGCCTGTTTTTTTCCATTGTAATAATACTATCAAAGAGGAGCAGGGGGCAGAAGGATGGATTTCTACCAGTCAACTGGGAGCAGAACAGGGACGTTCTTTTCATGAATCTTCTTGATAGCAGTTTTGTGGACACATCCACAAATAGCAGAAGCAGATTTGGAAGTATGGAAAGGAAAAATTGTGGTTGGCTAGAAATGCCCTCAAACAAACTAAATTGGAAGAAAAGGAGATTTGGCAGTTCTTCTACTATAACGTTCATTATCTCAAATAGAAAATTGAAAGAGCTTCAGATACTTGAAACTGACAGCATTACAAACACCCTAATCTATCTCAAAAGAGAGATACAAATTGTGAATAAAAATATATACATATATTGGCTGATACTATTTTTTTTTCTTAAAGTGAGTGCTATTGAAGTAGAAAATGACAAAATTAAATCTCACCCTAGATCAATGAAGCATTTAAAGAATTTTGTGAAAAATGTACCAAGCAAATATTCCATCTGTTGACACCTTAGATAACATTTTACAAATCCAGAACAGGTCACCCATATAGAAATGTTGATGATGGAATCAAGAAGTCATTAGTCTTGAAACGAGAAAAATCTCCCCAGGCTATATGAGTTTTCAAGAGATTTCTATAAAGCTTTTAAAGAAGTGCTGACTTCTTATTTGAAAAAGCAATTTAACACTAGTTGAAAAGCTGGGGAAAAGTATGGAGTTTTATACTGTAATTTAACCAATTATTGTTTTAAATTAAGATTTAAAAAGTATTCATACATTGAATTATCTCATATATACCTATAGCTCAGGTAGATTGCAAAAGAATATATTTAACTGAATTCAATTTGTCATAGTAAATCTAAATCTAACTCTTTAATTTTGGGATTTGTAGGCATAAACAAGATGTTTGGTTGAATAGAGTGGATTTATTTATGGTAACACAGAATTAGAATTTGCAAATTGCCTTATGTTATTTATTGAATGATATGTAATTATTCCAACGTAATTCTGTAATCCACTGCACTATAAGCCATGCAAAGTTCTATAGGACAGTATGAAGATTATGAGTTCAAGTAGCAAGCAATGGAGCTCTTTCAACATGTAGCAAGAGAATATCCATTACTTGTGCTGTTGCATTGTGGGTCAGTTGCAGTTTTTAGGATAATTCCACAAATGGCACATAACAAAAATATTTCCTTTAAGTTACCAGCTGACTTTGTCATTGAAATCAGGATTTTTTATCTCTATATAGTGGATGCACGTGCTTTATCAACCAAAGGAACGTAAGAACTTCTTTATTATCAATTAAATGTAACTGTCCAGCTTCAGTGTTTAATCAGGTTATAAACCTGGTTCTTAAAGAGTAGAGAAGACCATACAAAACAGGTTACTACCAGAACCTCTTACCACCAGTATCACTACAACTACAATCACCACAACTCTATTTTCATGTTTAATTTATTCTCTCACACATTTAATCCTTTACAGCTGGGAGTGTTAGAAATCATGGAGAAGTCTAACCCGAAGCTTATAGGAAATGAGGAAAATACCAGCATAGATGACAGCCCCAAACGTATGTATTATCTTTCCCAACAGTTTGCTGTTTATTCCAGATTACTATAAGAAGATAAAAATAGTACAATAACAAAAATAATGCAAAAGACAAAAATTAACATGGGGAGAGCTTTGGATGCTGTGAGAATCCTTATTGGAATAATCGCAGGTTGGAAGTACTTTTTTCCCATAATTACCAGCTAGATTCTTTCTACCCTCAATGTACCATGGATTTTATGACATCGTGCAACATCATCACATTACTCTTCTTTGCAAACCTCTCATAGTAAAAAAAAAAAAAAAGGCAAGGGTTTGATTTCACAATTGCAATATTTTTATTTATTTATTTATTATTTATTTATTGAGTTTATATTGCTGCATATTCACCCATGGCGACTGGAGGCGGCTTATATTTAAAACAAAAAACAATAAAAACTAACAAAAAGAATCAAAAGAAATTAATAAAGTAGAATAAAACAAAATCTGGAAAAAAAATAAAATAATCATCCCCCAACTCCCATCCCCCGCCCTGATGACAGCAGATCACACAAGCTATCAGTCCTTTAAGGTAAACCAGACTTGGAATCAAGATTATGAATGCTAATTTTAGTTTTATTATAAGTTTACAGTAACAGAAACTTCTAAGTCTGAAAACCTCTCTCCCCCCACCCCTCCTCTTGGTTGTAAGAACTAGGGAGTATTAAATCTGTATTAAAGTATTAAATTTCTTAAATTACATTTCTGCCTCAGACTCGAGTTTCTTTTATCTGACCAATGTTTTGGTAAAGCTCTTTCTCTTGTTCCTCAAGATTATTTCTACTGCCCATTATCCAGCTACCATCTTGGTTTTTTAGCTGCTGTCCCTGGACACACCTAGCTTTTCCTTTTAAAATCAGCTTTCTCAATACAAGTATGGAGCTCAAATGAGCAGATGGGCTCCCTTCCCAGTTCTTGCTCTCTACAGGTATCTTCTTTTAATTTTAATACAAGATTACTTTTCCCAACAAATGCCTGAGAAGATGCTATTCTTATTCTAACATACCATCATTCCATACAGTTTTAATGACCTTATTTTGTTGATGCAAATATATATATATATATATGATCCCAAACCCTCTGGTTTAAGAAAGCAATATAACAATAAGAGAGGCAACTTGCTTTCCAGGTGCCTGAGCAGCTGACAGTGGAGACAAACAATTTATGTTTTAAAGTCCAGGGATAATTGAAAATGACCGCTTTGTTGCTCTTGTCATTGAAGCAAGCAGTGAGGAAGTCTGAGATGATTTGGAGGCTCATTTCAATGCTTTTGATAACAGATGGATAGAAACACACAGAAGTAACCTTGCTGGATTATCCTCCTTGTCCCCACCCAGAGAGTTTAATCCTTAGCCTCTGGCAGGTAAAAACTGTACAGCCTTGATATTTAAGAGAGCTATCAGCTACTTGTGTGAAATAAGCACAACTTTTTCTTTAGAAATCGTCTCCATTTCTTAGGTTTAAGGGGCTCTCTCAGGTGACCTAAGGCTTCTGATGTCTTTTAACTGATCAGGGGCATCTGGGGAGTATATGAATTTATGGATGAAAGACAGCAGACACAACATCACAATGAATATCTTGTAGATTTGGGTATATATTCCCCCCCTGCCACTAGTTGAAGTACACCCCAAGCTGTAAACAACTGGTTTGTGTGTTTTGAACTTGAAAAGAAATGCCTGAGTTCCTAGATTTTTATTCTGAACGTATAATAAAACATGCTACTTTTTCTAATCTCAGAATAAGAAATGTACTTGTTTTTATAAGTACCTTGGTAAATGATGTAGCAAAAGCTGAATTATCATTATTATCTTTTAATGACCCCATAATTCCTTGTGGGGAGCTGAGTGTTTACTGACCAGATGCCCTTCCTGTCACCAATGTGAGTTATATTTTATTTATTTGTTTAATTAGTTAATTTATATTGCCACCTATTCGCCCATGGCGACTCAAGGTGGCTTACAGAATATAAAAGCTCATTCAAAACAATAAAACTAATAAAAAGAATCGAATAACTTAATATGGTATAATATAATAAAATCACCCCCCTCCATATTCAGCAGATGGGCACAACAGGCCCAAAGAGAAAAATATCTGCCTCTATGTAGGATCAAACTCACAGCCTCCTGATTGTGAGGAGAGAGCTTCACCCAAGAGCTGAATTATCATGCTCCCACAATTTATACATTTATTTATGATTTAAATTTATTAATGGTAGAAGGCCATCTGAGTAAGTCTAAAGCAATTCAACTCACTTGTTCTGAAGAACATCCAAAGTGCTTTTGAATGACATGACTCAAACAATTCTAAATATTTCTTTTGGCCACTATTTCCACGCAATAGATTGTAGCTACATATTTTCTTAAATTCCACCATTTTCCACCATTTTCCACCAACCACCATTTCCTCAGATTCATTCATATCCTACGATCCAGATTGAGAAATAAAAATAAATAGGCATCTGATGATTGTTCTTACAGTGGTTTTCTGGCACAAGTTTGAAAGCCTTCTGCCTTGAACGTACCTTTAAATGATAATTAAATAAATGTAATCTCTAGTCTACATACCACAGTTACACAGAAAATAGAGTACTGCAGTATCAAAAGGAACTTTTTGGTTGGATGTTTAAATAAATCAGGGTGGTTATCATGGAATACCCTTCTCTGCATATTGTTATCCTAAAATAATTATCCACTATCATTTCTATTGATTAGAATAAAATGTTTCTCACCCACTGATGTGCTTAAAGCCACAGTTTGGTTACCAGAAGCAGCTATCCATGAATAAAGAATTTTAGTGCCTCCATAATGACTATACATGAGATTTAACAATCATAAAATGAGAGCTTCCTGTGTAGCTAGAACTTCAGTTTAGAGTGAATTGCTAATGAAATACCTACTGAAAGACAAGCTGCCCTTTATTTAGGAGCCATTACCTTTTTAAGGCTAGTTGACTGCATGGTGTGTGATTTGGGTAATAAAAGGTATCCTACTTAATTCAAGAAAACTAATATCCTTGTCATCTGCCCACAGTATTAGTCCATGGCTGTTATCTTATGACTAATCATTAGATCTATTTATTGTCTGCTCCAGAGGAAGAACACCAAGCACTCAGCTTCTTACCATATGATATTAAATGCACCAGAGTCAATGATGCAGGAGAAAAAGTTGACTAGAGGACATGAATTACTGTTTTAAGCCATTCACTTAAAACTTTTAAGGGGTCAGTTCAAACACACCCCAGCTGATTACTGAACAATCAACACAAGTCACCCTAAGCTAAGTGACAGAGCTGGATTTTATAGTGCTACTGTATTCAGACAAAGCATGGCATAGTAATTTATGCAGTTTGTATGGACGCAGGTCTTTTGTCATATGTTTCATATATCCCTACTCATTAGGTGTACTGTTGTCTACTCACATCCTGGACATAAACTGTTTCAACTCCTTCCCTCAAACGATGCTATAGAGCACTGCACACCAGAACAACTAGATACAAGGACAGTTTTTTTCCTGAAAGCCATCACTCTGTTAAACAAATAATTCCCTCAACACTGTTCAACTATTGCAAAGTCTGCACTACTATTACTCTTAATCTTCTCATCACTCCTTATCACCCATCCCCTCCCACTTGTAGGGCTGTAACTTTGTCGCTTGTGTCCTTACGATTTATATTGACTGTTTCCTAGTATGATTTGATTCCTGATTGTGCCCTGTGACTATCATTAAGTGTTGTACGTTATGATTCTTGATTCTTAATGAATGTATCTTTTCTTTTAGATACACTGAGAGCATTTACACAAGACAAATTCCTTGTGTGTCCAATCACACTTGGCCAATAAACTATTCTATTCTATTCTATTCTATTCTATTCTATTCTATTCTATTCTATTCTATTCTATTTCTATTTCTATTTCTATTTCTATTTCTATTTCTCTTCTATTCTATTAGCATTCCATCAATTCCAGGTTTTGTTTTGTTTTGTTTTTGTCTCAGCCATGTATGGTTTGTGCTAATACAATAATGTCATTCATATTAATGCAGTTTTTACATCCATATCAGTTAAATATATATTAAACAAGAAATGCCAGCAAAAACAGCCTCTTCTTCTTGCAGATCCTTGAATCAAGCACCTTTCTCAAGGATAGGTAGGCAGACTAATAAAAATTTTTATTAACACAATAGAAAACAAACCAGAAAACAAAGTCTTGGGTATTTGGACAAATGAGAATTGAGCTTAGATTCCATTACTATTCAGACAAAAAGTTTTGCAAACCAAACTATTCATTGAAGGAGATGATCCATTAATTAAACTCAAAGAAGGGATCAGCTATTAAAAACGTTCTAGATAATTTCTATTATCAGAAAGGAGTATGCTCTATTGTTAAATTAAACAGAAATGAGGGATCACGTGACATCTCTATTGTAAAATGATCTTTTTAAATTTTAATGTAAAAGAATACATGGTCAAAAAAAATCTATATTTTGAAAATTCCAGTTTGGATTAAAGTGGATTGCTAAGGACTGCTTCAAATACGAGTTAGTGAAGTCAATTATCTCACCAGGAGGTTCCCTCTTACACCCTGTTGCGGATCTCTTGCTTTCAGTTTCTGCCTCCTCTGGCCAGCATCTCCAACACTTTCTTTCTCCAATAAATATGCCTTCACAGAGCTGCAAATTGGACAAATGCTGAGTCCCACAATAACATTTTTCCATGCAGAAGTCAGGATACTATCTGCCAGATGGTAATAGTTCAAAAAAAGGGTTCCCAGGATGAGATGGATCTTTGAGAATGTTTTGAACTTTCGGGAGCTATAAAGCCCTTCCAAAGAGGGGAGAGGGCAACCCATGAACCTCTGGGCAATGACATTAACCCGCTGGAGTGCTGTCCTATCTGCCTCTGTACAATTGGCAAACCATACACAGGTGCAGTAAGTTAAAAAATGCTCTCTATGGTGCAGCGGTAGAAGGACACCAGCAGTTTTTCATTCAGTTGTTCAGGTAATATAATCTCTGCTGGGCTTTTTTGACCAGTGTCGCAATGTGAGCACCCCAGGTCAAGTCCTCTTTTATGGTAACACCCAGAAACTTAAAACCGGCCACTTGCTCCACTCGGTCTCCATTGATAAGCAAGGGCTGGATGTCTGATCTGTTCCTTCTATAGTCCACTATAAGATCCTTGATTTTTGTGTTGAGGACCACATTATTGTCTCCACACCACAAAAGCAACTGGTCCACCTCATCTTGGTAGGCAGACTCACCCCGCCCCCCTGGAGATGAGCCCAGTCACTGCAAATTTAGTAATAGTATTACTAGCATGGGTGGGAATGCAGTCATGCACATAAAGAGTATAGAGTAAGGGACTCTAGAGTAACATTTTTCTGTGAAGAAGTCAGGATACTATATGTCTTCCAATTCTGTATCTATGTAAGTAGGGATTTTACACTAAACTAGAAATTTAAGTATGTTAAATAGCTGGGGTGCTGTTGCCAAAACAAAATGCTTTCCCTTGTGAATCAAGGACATTTCTGCAAGTGTTCAGAAGGGGGAGACTGAGGTCCTCTGGCAACTGGATTGTATGCTGATTGGACCATGTGACTGAGAGTTTGGAAGAAGTGCAAACTTTCACTTTTAATTAGGTGAAGGAACTTTTAGAGTCGGTTTTCACCAGATCTGTGCCACTATTGTCAGATCCGTGTATCTGTCATTTCTTCAGTGGAAGAAGAAAAGGCGGGGGGGCTGATAAAGAAATCCTTTCTTAATGTAACCTGAATATATTTAATCTTATATCGAATTTGTATAACCCTCACTTGAGGGGAGAAAAGCCAGATGGCCAGAACTATCACCTCTGAGAGGCACAGCCAGGAGATGAGAAGATCATAAAAATTCCACAGTGAGATGTGTCCTGGGAAACTCTGGAAAAGTTCATTCTAAAAAGGAGGTGGGGGTGGGAAACTAGGTATGCCCTGGGAAACTGTGAAAAAGATCATTCCTTTAAACTGACAACTATGATATTTCCAATAGAGCTATTCCTTGAGGACTTCACCTGCCTCACAGTTTTGCTTGCTATGGGATTATTACTTAGAACCCTGATACCAACATGCAGACTTCCTGAGTACCTTTTGAATCCAATTGCTTGAGCTTTATGAAATGTTTAATTATTTGCCAATTAAATTCCCATTAGTTTGCTCCATTTACTTGGATTATATGTTCATGCTGTTCAAAAAATAATAAATGGATATTAAATAATCTCAATTTTTATGTTCTCTTTTTTCTTCTTGCTTCTATTGCAATGTGCATGTTTATCCTATGCCACAAAGATGCTTCTTTTCATATGATGACATCTTCATCTGTATTTTCACAGTCTCTCTTGAAGACTTATTTGTTCTGGTGAAATTGGCTCTTTTATAAATCCTCAAGTTCGACTGTCATTGGTTGAATTATTCTGACATCATAATTTCAGTTTGACCTCATAGAAGATCATTTTATGATTGGCAGGAGCAGCTATTTGTTTGAAAGGAATTGTATCTAAAATTCCAGATCAGAACTGCTATAAAGACATTCTCTATACTAATTTACTCTCTTTGGAATGCCATGTATATTATTTACCTCTTCTCTTTCAGGCTGTCTGTCACACAGGCAGAAGAAATGTTCCTACGTCCAGGCATGCCAAGATGATGAAATGTTTGCCGCTGTCTACTTCTAACTCTACTATTCTATTTAACCCTGCAACTGAACTTCAAAAACCTGCCAAATCATCTGTGGCAGATGAAGTATGAAATAAAAAGAGATAAGCTAAGGTGGACATTGAATGATGTTCAGCATGGAAATGTCGTTTGCAAATTGTACATTTCAAATTCAGGTGGGCCAGTCCTCCACGATAAATGGGGCCTGCCTCTTTTTAGCAAGCAGCATAAACATTGCTAGCAGAAAATCATTCCTTCTCCCTTTACCACAAATACAGCTTCATTCAGTTGGTTTGGTCTAATTCTCATTTGTATTCTACATGCTTGTGTGCTATAATAGAAGCATTAACTTGAAGTAGATAGAACTTTTATTTCTGAAAGAAATTTGGGGAATGCACCTAAGCTTTTCTGAGACTAATGGAGTGAGGAGTCAAATGACCCTGAAATACCTTAAGTGCATAACTGCAGGTTAAGGAAATGATTTTCATCCAGAGTCTCTCCTTGAATTATTGCAGCATTTAATACAGAAGAGGGCAAAGCACAGTTATCATGAAGGACCATCAGCTTCCCTTGGTAACTAAAATGAATCGATCAGTTTATCTATGCACAGAGCTTCATATAGAAAACGATTTCAAGAATATGAAGAAAAACAGAGTAATAACTACTTTGCCTTCAAAAGCATCACCAAGACAGAAGGAAAAGGGGGGGAAAGAGAGAAAATGGGGTGGGGAGACTATTAGAAAGGGGGAAAAGTAGAATTATGAGAGAAGTCAGGTCAAGAAGATGATTTTAAAAACTAACTAGGAAGACCCCTTGCTTAACTCCTCATCATTTATGCCCAACTAAGAATATACAATAAAAATGGATGGGGAAATAATTTCACCTGTAGCTTTGCATGAGAAATACTACCAAGGATTCTTTAATGGCTCTTTCTTTCATTTCACAAGTGCATTCTGTATTTATAGGGTGTTTTTATCATCAATCCAAATGCTAGTTGCCTGTTCCTACAATGTAATAATAAAATAAATAATAAATAAAACCTTGACTGCTCTTTAGAAGGCCAGATCTGAAGATGAAACTCAAATACTTTGGCCACCTAATGAAAAGGAAGGAGCCAGCACCTAATGCTGGGAATGATTGGGGGCAAAAGAAAAAGGGGACGACAGAGAATGAGGGGGCCGGATGGAGTCACCGAAGCAGTCAGCGTGAGCTTAAATGGAATCCAGAAGATGGTAGAAGACAGGAAGGCCTGGAGGAACTTTGTCCATGGGATCGTGATGAGTCGGACATGACTTCACAACTAACAACAACAACAATTTAATAATAATTCCTATCAGCCTGACTTTCCTTTTTCTAACCATCACTGTGATGTTCACTTCAAGGTCAAGTAAAGAAAGCTGTGGAAAGTGTCATCCTTTCATTTATGTCTGGAGTAGAAAATGGTGTCCTTCTTTTAAGTAGTTGAACCACAGTCTGGTAGACAAGGACCCAAATCCCAAATAAAGGATCAATAAAAATAAAGAATTCAATTAAAGTTTCAGCTTTAAGATAAGGTATAAGTGTTTTAGCTTGCTAAACTGTAAAGCCAAGTAGATTATGGGAAAAAGCAAAAGACATATATAAGGAAAGTTTGCAAATATTATAGCTAGAACTAGATAGTTGAAAAGAGAAGTTTATTGGAAGAGATATGCTATAGAACAAGTAAACATTTTGTAGTTATCCTACCTACATATTAGGAATAGGTTTGCTGAATATTGCATCTCTCTCTCTCTCCCTCTCTCTCTCTCTCTCTCTCTCTCTCTCTCTCTCCATAATTATTAGGCAAGTTGTATTTTGGAGGATTAATTTTATTATTGAACAACTACTGTGCTCTTGGTCAATCAAAAATATTAATAAACCTCAAACCTGAATATTTCATAAAGTAAAAGTGAGGTTTTGACTTTCTTAGGAGAATATCTAGGTATACACAATTATTATGCAACTAAATGAAAAATGAAAATTTGCCCATCTCACTCATTTATTTGCATCTGTTAAAGTGAGAATAATAAACAATTCAAAATGTACAAAAAATGTTTCTAACATTTCAAAAAAAAAAAGAATGATCAATATAGCCACCCTTCTTTTCAATAACAGTCATAAGCCTTCCATTCATGGAGTCTGTCAGTTTCTTTGTCTGTTGACGAACAACTTTTTAAGCAGCAGCAACCACAGCTTCCCAGACATTGTTCAGAGAGGTGTACTGTTTTCCTTCACCATAAATCTCCCATTTAACAAGGACCCACAAGTCCTCAATAGGGTTTGCATCAAGTGAGGAAGGAGGCCATGTCATTATTGTTTCATCTTTAAGGCTTTTACTGGCTAGCCACACAGTGGAATACTTTGATACCTGAATAACAACTTACCACCTTACACCCCAATTTACCTCAGAGTAACTTTTGATCAGACTCTCTCCTACAAGAAACACCTAGAGAACATGTCCACTAAAATCAATACCAGGAACAACTTATTCCAGAAACTAAGAGGATCAAGATGGGGAGGCTCAGCCTCTACTCTCAGAATATCAGCACTAGGGTTGGTCTACTCCACAGCTGAATATGCACCCCTGTTAGCTTAATAGCTGCCACACTAGGAAGATCGATCCTAAACTAAATGATACAATGAGGATCGTAAGAGGTTGCCTAAAATCTACTCCTACTTCCTGGCTCCCTGTCTTGAACCACATTGTACCACCAGCTCTACGAAGGCAGGAAGCCTTCGTGAAGGAATACAACAAACAGAATGAGCATTGATAATCCATTGTACCATAAGGATGAATGGTTTCAAATCTTCTCTCTCAGAAGCCCACAATCAATTCCATTTCCTATGTTGGTAAGGGATTAGATACTTTACCGTCCCCATCTAACCTTATCTGGCATTCACTGCTTAAGCTGACATGTGAGTTCAGTATTAGAATAGAAGGAAGGAAGGAAGGAAGGAAGGAAGGAAGGAAGGAAGGAAGGAAGGAA
>NW_020769378.1:1315841-1344422 GCF_900518735.1 Pseudonaja textilis
GAAGGAAGGAAGGAAGGAAGGAAGGAAGGAAGGAAGGAAGGAAGGAATCTATATCCATATCCTAGTTCTGAAGTATTGAGAATTGTGAGTGGGGGAATTAGCCTTTATTCTTTTTCCTTTTGGAAGATAGGGATCTCATAAGGGAAAGAAAAGTTCTATTTTCATTTTTTATAAAGCAAGGAAAACAGAATTTAAATATACCTTACTAAGGTTTCAGTACTCTCATGTACAAGCTTTCAAAGAGCATAAATATTGAGCAAATAACAAACAACAGCAAACCAAACATATCAAATCAAAATACAATTTTAAAGGATTTCCCATAGGAAAAAAAAAAGGAAATGAATGAATGAACAAACCATAAGATAATGTTGGCCTACTCTAATTTAGTAGCAATCGTGCCATAAGGCTATTCCAAATTGCATAAAGCACAGTTAAGTAAACATGTTCAGAAAAAAAAAATGCCAGCGACAAGAAAGCTTAACTGTAACAGTTTAAAATTCCAATTTAGCTTTCTGTCTAGGCTTATTTACCTGCTCCTTAAGAGACAAATGGATTAGAGAAGCAAAGGAGTTCTGTGTACTTTTATGGATTCCCCCCCCGCTTCCTGTACAATCCAATACTTACTCAGGAGTATGGGGGAAGAGGTTTCTTCTCTCCTTCACTTAGCCTCAGTGCTCAGCTTCTTTGTTGGTTATAAAAGGATCAAAACTTTTCTGTCTCATTTTCTTACGATTTCCAGTGAACACCCCCCCAGTTAGTGTTGAAGTAGCTGATAGGCACTTATTTAGTGGTAGCTGGAAACTTTATGTTATATTAGAAGAAATTCTTATTTGGTGACTTGGGAGTTGTTGCAGTTAATAAATGGGGCATGCAATCTGCTCCGAAATAGCATTTTTCCATGAAGAAGCACCAATAACCCAGTGTGCCTGTTAGAGCATGGACACTCCAGCTTTGGTGAAGAGCTGAGGCAGGGCCAAACAGCCTCACTTGGCTGCTTCCTCTTGCAGAGAACAGCATGCACAGAAGCCACTGTGGTGGAGCGAACCAAAAACATTGCACAGCTGATAACTGGGATGTTGCTTTGGTTTGAATGAATGTATCTCTTGATGGTCTGTCAAAGCAAGCATCTCTTCAAAGATGTTAATAACAAACACAGCAGGACCACAAAGGTAGGAAGGACAAGGAAATAATCAAGAAGAAGCCAAGAAATTCTTTCAAGTGGATTGGCAACTGTCATATAGGCTTGATGAGCAGCTACTGCCAGCTTTGCCAAGACGCATTGGGATAATTTGCAAAAGTTTGAGTTCTACATTGTTTTGTTGTTGTTTTTCCCACTAACAACTGACTTTTTACAGCAAAACATATTATTTTATCAGCTGTCTTTTCTCTCTGTCTTTTTCTTTGAGATTAATAATTTAATTGGTGAAGGGAAGTAACAAGGAAGCTAAAAATTGCTGGGGAATTAATCCAAGACATATGTTGGGGAAATTGCCCAAGTAATTCAGAAAGAAAACCTCAGCAAGAGTTTGGAGTGATTGGAGCCCTTCAACCTTGGGCAGCAGATTGGAGGTGCTTAAATTCCCAGCCAGACGAGAAGCGATAAGTAGACTAAAGGCCAGAACAGTAGCGGTCACAAAATTGGCCACAGAAGCTCAAATATCCTCAAAAACTACAATTATCTGCCTCTAAATTTATACCCAATCATTGCCTCCTGATTGCACAGAAATTGCAATATTTATTTTTTAACAATTAAACACTAAACACTAGGCATATTACAGCAGATGAATTTAAAATGCTCTTTGATTCATTCACATAAAAAAGCATTCTGACATTTGGAAGATAAAACAGCTGAAAACAGCAACTTCAGATAAAATGGGGATGAATATGAATCGGATGATGAGATGGAGAGAGAAATGGAGAAAAGCTGTGAATTAAAGAAGAACAAAGGGGGAACCGATAGGAGGAAACTCTCTGTCCCTAATCCTCTTGCACTTAAGAATTAGCAACCATCCCAGATTTATACATTCCTTTAAATTAAATTGAGTATTTCTATTTCAGATAGTCAAAAATTATATTTATGCGGCACTCTATTGACTTCCCTGTCAAATTCTCCTGGTAATTTAAAGGACACTGAATGGCACCATGGGAGGAAGAAGACTTGGCTTAGATTTAAAATTTCACCATCACTTTTATCATTTTGTGAATAGAGAGATTTCAAATAACATTGGAGAAGATCTTTTCAAGACACTCCTGTTGCATTCTCACCACACAAGAAAGGAGGACCATGAAGTTCAGTGTTTCGGGAAAAGTATTTATGGAACAGAATAAACACAAGCAAGCAGATGGCCCAGAACATGCAAATTAGCTTAGCAATTCCTTCCTTCCACTGAAGCGATGCTAAAAAAAAGAGTTTTCAAGGTAGATGAGAATAGCGAGCAAGTTATAAGTGAGGATGGGAATCCGATTAACACACTTATGCCCTTCCTGTGGAAAGGAACAGGAGAAAAATATTTATGAACTAAAAAAATAAAATAAACCATCCTATGTTCTTCTACCACCAAACCTCTTTCAATATGATTGCTTTGAAAATATTGCATCATAGCTCCTACCATGTTTCCCCGAAAATAAGACTCAGTCTTGTATTTTTTGGGTTGCTAAAATAAGCACCAGGGCTTATTTTCGGGGAGGTCTTATTTTTTTCAAAGCCGCAACGGAGCAGGAGGCAAAGGGGAGAGTGGAGGAGGAAGCGAGACAGTGGGGGAATGGAAGATGAAGTGATGCACTGGTGCCGTGGCCACTAAGTGAGGTGGTGAGGGAGGTGGAGGATGAAGTGAGGCAGGTGGTGCGGAGCTGCCCCATGTGCCCTGCACCAGCTTACCAGAGTGCCCCACACCCAGGCCATCAATGTGCCGACAACTCCCTTGCCTCGTAGTGGTGGCTCCAGCAGCCCCATGCAGATTTGCTGCCATAACAGAGAAGTAGGCTGAGCGATGCACTGGTGTCACGGCTACTAAGCGGTAGTCCCACAGTCTTCTTTTGTTGCCCTACACGTAGTGGCGGTGAACGGAGCTGGAGAGCAGATTAATGAAGGAGTGCTTTTGAAATTGGGTGATAGAGAAGATTCTGGAGAATACCATGGACAACTGAAAAAAACTAACCGATGGATCATTAACTAAATCAACACAGAGGTCTTCCTCAAGGCACAAACAACCAGGCTCAAATTATCCCATTTCAGACAAATTATGCAAAGATTGACTAAGTTATAATGGCAATGGGTGTGCCACTGGAAGATCTGAAAGAAAATGTTATGGGCAGATCATCATAGAGGAAAAATGATGCAGAACAAAAGCAAAGAAATGAGCTAATTTTGCTATAACTTCAGTAGACACAATTATACATCGGATCCCTGAGATGTAGATTTGGGCTTGGTTTGATTAGTTGTTCAGCAGTTAACTTCTTCATGGAAAATATTGGAAGGAAGGTGGAATAGATAAAAAAAAAGTCTCAGGAGAGATTAGCCAAAAAGTGCCTTTCAATCAAAACTTTTACATCCTTTCTGAATGATTTAATTGTCCTTTGCTGAATTTCAGTAAGCAAGCCATATTCATCAAAACTCTACAGTACGGTACTAAAACAGAAAGCTGTTCTGTCTATGGAATATTGGATAATATCAGATAGTGATTAGTAGGACCCATATTATTTTTGGTTCATGATTTGATCTTATTTCAAAATAATGCTCTTCCCTGTCTTATTGGGACCAATCAAGTGACTGGTTTGATTCAGAGGTGGTATTCGGCAGGTTCTGACCAGTTCTGGAGAACCGGTAGCGGAAAATTTGAGTAGTTCAGAAAACCGGCAAATACCACCCTTGACTGGAGATTTTACAGTATCTTTCCCCTGCCATGCCCACCAAGCGATGCCCACAGAACTGGTAGTAAAAAAAAATGGAATCCCCACCACTGGTTTGATTGTGCTGCTGCTGCCTATGGTAAGCTGCCTGGAGTCACCTGTATGTGAGTTGGACAGCCATATAAATTTGTTAAATAAATACACACACCTGCTCTTAGACCTTCCATGTCTCCAAAAACACTAATGTTTTGATGTAAATAAATCTGATCTGATTCTGCCAGCAGATAATTACCATTTTTTTTGCCTTGAAGTAACAGCATCTTACACAGAATAGGCCAAAGCTTTGATCTGGACTGCTTGTTTCCAAAACAACCAACCAAATAAAACCATGAAGGATCCCTTTATTCAATGGTAATTTTCTAGGGTAATCTTTTTACATCTTTTAGCAACATCCAGAAAAGGAATACACCATGCTACTAGGCAGCTTATGGAGGCCGAGATCTTCCAGAAACCCAGATATATATTCCACACTTCCATCTGGATTGCATATCCCTGTAACTATTTGGGGAGATAATTTGCAAGGGTTACATTTGGGAGGTGAGGAAACTGCCCCAGGTTGGTGCTAGAGGGTGAGAAGTTACTTGACTGGCCACAATCATGGTTTAGAAAATATGTAAGCAAATTAGGCAATTAAAACCCAAATAGATACTAGGAGGGGACTTAATCCTTTCTAGTCTTATATAAAGTCATTTTTATGGGTGAGCATCATTCTTGGCTTTACTTTTATTTTGATAAAATATTTTATTATCAAAGGGCAAGGTTTGGTTACAATTATGCTCATTTCAAGAAGGGCAAAAAAGATGAACCAGTTAGCAATCACCTTGTCAATCAACTTAATATGCTGCAATTGTAGACTTTAGGTGGTAAAACTCAATTACAAGGGAAATGCTACATTTCTGCCATGGATCGTCACACATCACCCCTCATGTAAACAGTAAAGGAGTCAATCTGGATTTTGCTTCACTAGTCGTTGCTGATTGTAAGGGGCAGCGCTCATCTCTGTTTCAAGGGCCATTGAGCCAGCATTGTTCAAAAACATTTCCACAGTCATGTGGCCAGTATGATGCCATTGGGCGCTGTTACCTTCCCACCAAAGTGGTACTTATTTGTCTACTCGCTATATGCTTTCAAACTTCTAAATTGGCAAGAGCTACGGTGAGGACAGGAGGTCATGTCATTGTGCAACACTCAGGTTTCAAACCTGGGCTCTCAGCTTTCCAGCCAAACAAGCTCAGCATCTTAACCTCTGAACTATCTCACTGCCCCTCATGTATGCATTACATTTTTATGCTGATCCCCCTCAACAGAAGTTTGGACTAATAGTTTGCAAAAGAACTTCAAATTTATTGACATTTCATATAGATCTCATTCCTAGTCCCAATGAAACCAAAATGACAGAATGTGTATGGAAGTAAATAAAAAGCAGAATTTACACTGAAATATATTTCATTACTTATTTCCTTCCCCCCCCCCCCATTCCTATGAATACTTAGGACATTGAAAATATACTGCCATATTCATGTAGAATCAAGTAAATTTTATTTTGTGTTTGTTAATCCTTTCATTATCACAGGGACTATTGTTTAATGTTACTAAATTTGCCATTTTAGCACTCTTGTCTCTTGTCTCATTCATGAAAGATCTTATAGAAATTTAAACAAAATTCATTTGATTTAGTTGAACAGAGTAATACTTCCTTCCTAGTAGTTATTCAAAAAGACAATGTTGCCACACCAAAGACTGAGAGTTAAAATTATGGAGCTCTCCATATGCTACATAGCTAGTTACATCCATTTCGGGCTTTGCGTTCAAACGTTTTAAATTACAATCTATAAGGCAAACAGTATTATACAACTGATCTTGTAAGGACATTGGAGTGTGTTTTATGACTAAAAAGCCATGGGAAAATGCTAACAATAAATAAAAAACTAAATTCAACCTTGGAAAGATGTTTGGAAGACTTGCTCTGGTTGGAAGAGCAATATATGATTATTAACTATGCAAAAAAGAGAAAGTTCAGGTAAAGCAATTTTTAAAACATTTTAGCGATCTTCTATTGTTCTCTTCCAGCTAATTGATTTTCAGCCTGAGTATTCAGCATACATTCAGAAAAAAAATGAAGTACAAGGCAAAGGAAGTTGGTATTTTTAATTACAATGGCAACAGGGCAATTGTGCTTGCTTACACTACATTCTGGGTGAATTCCTAAATTATCCTTAAAAAATCTAAATACAAATTTGGGGGAAATCCCAGGCATTTTGCTATTCTTCCTCTCTCTTAAAAACGTTCACTCCCCTACTTGCCGTACAAAAATAAATGTAATTTGCTGGGGTTTAAAATTATGCTTATGAGTCTGTTATATTATATTCAAGGAGTATTAATAGACACCTTAAATTAAGAACAAATCCCTCAAAATCTATGATCGGATTTCCACATCTCCAAGTTTGATTGGATTAAACTAGTTCCCCCAGGTGGGGAATTCTAGGAGTTGAAGTCCACACATATTAAAGTAATCAAGGTTGAGAAACACTGGATTAGCCTGTCTTCCCCACAATGCTGTTCTCTCAAATTCAGGATATTGTTGGTTGCCCTACTGGGAAAAAACAAATGGTTTAGGAAGGTCCATATGTTAAAGTAAAATAAGCTTTTAACATAGGGAGCATTAATATCTCAAAACATTTCTTTTTGTTGGTGAAATCAGTATCCTGCTCACAATAAATACAATTGTTGCTGCCTAAATCCCTGGCCTCAGCTTTATTGTCCAAACTGGAGAAATTCTTTGCATCTTGGGAAAAAAGAAAATTAGTGGAAATGTTGGGCCATTTCAATGGTTTATATTAATGCTGCAGGTAGGTCACCTATTGGGAAGAAGAGAGTGGGGGGAACAGGGACAAAAAAGCCAAGGTAGGGTAGGTTCTTGCTGTGGCTGCCTTGTGCCAAAACCCATTGTTGGTAGTATGCAGTAGCTATTGTTCTTTTAACTACCATTCACTGAATTTCTTCTCCTTTGACCAACTTATTCTTCCAACTGTAGAAAATTTACTTTCCCAGTACTTTTGAATCCTATTCCAGATAGATTTTTTTTTTACTCCTCTCCTCAAAAATCAAGATAATGTGTAAAAAGAAAGGGGGGTAGTTGATTGCAGAAGTACAGCTGCTCAGGGGTGAGATTCTACCAGTTCGCACCTATTTGAATGTCGTTACCATTCTAAGCAGTTCAGAGAACTGGTTGTTAGAAGAAATTACTGGCCTAATCCTGTAAGGAAGGCAGGAAGGAAAGAACCACACATTCTCTCACTGCATCCCTGACCTAAACTGTTGGTGACCCTACCGTAGCAATGGCTGCTGGAAATAACCAAATATTTATGGCTAAAGCCTTTTGCTAAACAGACATGTGTATTAAAAGAAAAAAAAAATTCCGGAGAGGGAAGAGATGTATTAAATAAAAAATAAATGCTAATGAACATATCTAGATTTGAAGAATGGCATTTTTAAATGTAAGCTCTTTTGATGATACTTCTGTTTCCCTTCCCTTCAGAATATGGTTAACCAAAGCCTAAATAAGCATGCAAATCCACTTATCATAAAAGAAGTTGGATGGAGATGGAAGTTGGATGGAGATGTAGGAAATGTTTGCAGAACACGGGAGCATAGCTATTGTATACAATTGACCACAGATTTGTATATTCCTCTTATCTGAGATTGTCATCGTTTGCACACATGTAGCTTTGGGTGGGATCCATGCAGCAACAATGGAAGAAGAGGGCATTTACCCACCCAGGCAGATCAGCCAGATCAACCCAAGTCACACCAGTGGAATACACATGTTAGTCACATTGCTCTCACATCCACTTTGTGACCTTTGAAGATCAGTAAAATAGGTAAGTACTGTAAGTATACTGAAAGGAAAATAATATCTACAGGCTGAAATTGGTCATATTACATCTCTCTTCAATTCTAAGCTGTTGCTTGAATGCATCCTGGTGGTGCTGTAGTTAGAATGCTGACTGGGTCAAGGTTAACTTAGCCTTCTATCCTTCCAAGGTTTGGTAAAATGAGGACCCAGATAGTTGGGGGAATATGCTGACTCTGTAAATCACTTAGTGTAAATGCTATTGCTATCCTAAATAATTTGGTATTTGTAACAAAAATATCCCACTACTTTCAGTAAGGCAAGCAAAAGATTAAAAACAGCAATTTTCTGCTCTTTTTGATTCTTTTAGCAACATCAGCCAAAACAAAATGCAAAACCAGAACTTAAATTCTGAGAATATCCTAGAAGAATCTTTTCCATCCAATCTATTATACTCCAGAAATATCTCCTTGGGTTACAGTTCTTATCACCCTCCAGCTAGCTTGGGGAATGTTTTCCTAGAACATTACAAAACCTGTCATTTTACTGTAATATGTGTGATATATACAATGCTCTAATTTGTTTCCTTTCCTAGAAACCTGCTGAGTCTTCCTGTCATTTGGCTCAATTGTATTGGATGAACTCGCATCTCCATTCTGAATGTGGACATTGGACTGTAAATTACTTCAAGGTTCTTAATAGGAAGCAAAAGAAAACCAAGAGTCTGGAAACACCTTTAAAATGTTTTAAGTAGATTAATAAAATGAACGTTCTATTCAGATAATTGACACATATTACATAATGTATGACAATAAAATCCAGGTAATTTCAATACCTCTGTCATTAATGACCTATTTCTGCAATGGTGTTTCATTATACCTAAGAATCAAGCAGGTAGCAAGTTTGATGATAAAAATAATAGGCCTGGCTTTAAAAACACAGTTCTAAACCGGTGAGAGTAAAGGCAGCAGATACACTTGCTCCAATTGAAAATAATAAGAAAAAATGACATGAGAAATGGTAACTAACTCATGGGGAATTATGTCAGTTTCCTAAGATATTGGGATCTCCCGTGTCTATCCTTGAATAAGAGTTTTCATGCTTGAGCTATTATTAATGAAAATGGAAACCAAGTCTTCTCACACCAGCTCATCAATGCAAGAAAGTTCGTGTCACACTTGTTAATAGTGGCTGATTTCAAGAAATCTAACAAAGCTGGACAAAGAAATAGGATGTAGGCTACAATAGAAAGTGAAAAAATTATGTCAGAAGAAGGAAACAGGAAAAGATGTTTTAGAGTTGCCAAGACCACTATATGGATGTATCCATGAAGTTACCAGGAGTTGAAACTGACTTGAGGGAGATCTGTTTTTACTGTGTAAACAACTGCATTGACCCTGGACTTAATGAAGCACAGTGGACCAACACCAGCAGATGACATGGCTCCTCAAATCAACACAGACTGTGGAAACTTCACACCGGACTTCAAGCATCTTGCAGTGTGTGCCTCTCCATTCTTCCTCCAGACTCTGGGTCCTTGGTTTCCAAATGAGATAGAAAAGTTGCTCTCATCAGAAAAAAGGACTTTGGACCACTGAGCAACAGACCAGTTCTGTTTTTCTTTAGCCCAGGTAAGACGCTTCTGACGTTGTTTGTTGTTCAGGAGCTACTTGACAAGAGGAGCACGACATTTGAAGCCCATGTCCAGGATCCGTCTGTGTGGGGGGGCTCTTGATGCACTGACTCCAGCCTCAGTCCACTCCTTGTGAAAGTCCCCAACACTTTTGAATGGCCTTTTCCTGACAATCCTCTCCAGGCTGTGGTCATCCCTGCTGCTTGTGCACCTTTTTCTTCCACGCTTTTCCCTTCCACATAACTTTCTATTGATGTGCTTTGGTACAGCATTTTGGGAATATCCAACTTATTTTGCAATTACCTTTTGAGGCTTTCCCTCCTTATGGAGGGTGTCAGTGATGGTTTTCTGCACAACTGTCAGGTCAGCAGTCTTTCCCATGATTGTGCTTCCTACTGAACCAGACTGAAAGACCATTTAAAGGCTCAGGAACCCTTTGCAGGTGTTATGGCTTAATTAGCCGATTAGAGTGAGACACTTTGAGCCTAGAATATTGAACCTTTTCACAATATTCTAATTTTCTGAGATTGTGGATTTGGGGTTTTCATGAGCTGTAAGCCATAATCATCTCAATTATGACACATCACAGCTTGAACTATCTTGCTTTGCATGTAATGAGTCTATCTCATATATTAGGTTCACCTTTTAAGTTGCATTACTGAAATAAATGAACTTTTGCACGATATTCTAATTTTTCGAGTTTCACCTGTATTTCCTGATATCTTCTAGCAGCTGAGCAATTGAGCTATGAAGCGTGAACAGTGTACCTCAGACTCTGCCTGTGTCATTGGTTCACTAAACAGGACCCTCCCTGCTTCCTTCATGTTCCCGCAATAATAGGATAATGATGCCTTCCATGACGGAGAAATTTATAGTCATGTCCTGTGAAATATTTGCATTATGCCAATGCCCATTTTGACTGTAATTGACGAACTGCAAAACATGTGGAGAGGGGTGAGCAAGCGAAGCCTTTTGCCTAGGAGTGTGGTTGCACATTTTACTGACTGAGCAGTAGGATCAAGTTATCAGCAGGAAAGAGATTGCTACTTTCTTACCATAGTCGGGATCTAAATGATCTTCATCTCATGCACCAATACAGTAAAAGGCAATTTCCCATCCCATCCTGCAAGCATCATGCTCTAGTGACTTTCTTTTTCCACCTGGAGGCACTAACCTGGGGAGCCAAAGAAAGAGGAAACATGCATCTCCCAATCCATGATATCCATGTTTGTGTGTCCTACAGGCACCCGTGGCTTTGATCACCATAATCAAGTTATGCATTTCTTGGGCATCTTTCCTTCCATTCCTTGTTTGCCCATGAATAAGAGGAAAGCTTCTTTTTTCATTATTTAGAAAACCATAATTCCATTCTTAAGTAATGAGAATATATGAGGCTTAGCCCTACTTAACACAGACATGATTCAGCAAGAAAGGGCAGAATGGAAGACTTCAGCCTAAGAATTACCACAGCTTCTCCATTTTCTTTCAAGTTATGGACTTGGGGTGTCCAACCTTGGCAAGTTTAAGATTTGTGACTTCAACTTGTATGATATCTGGGAAATTCTGGGAGTTGAATTGTACAAGTCTTAAAGTTGCCAAGGTTGGACACCCTTGGTCTAGAGTGTAGAACCCAGTAGAATGCACATTTAAATAAATCAGTTTAGATAAATAAATCCAGTCGGTTGTTTAAGACTGCAGCTCCAAGCTACCAATAATCTGGGTTATTGGAATTGTTGTCCAAAACATTTGAAGGGCAACATCTTCTCTTATTCCAGTTTTGATTACTGGCTGACTTCAACCTAGCAGAATTTTGAAAAAGAATAATGTGATTTAAATGTTCTTTACTCCAGATCAGCAATCTGAGAACAAATTGAAGAATACACGGATTATAAACTTCTACATTTTTACAAAAAAATATAGCCATCCATGCACACAAGATTCAGACAATACCAATGTTGCTGAAGTTATGCAGAGTTTGGGGTCATTTCTAGCTATACAGTCTCCCTAGGCAGCACACAATAATTTCCCTATAGCCATATTAAGCTCAACAACTGGGAAATGAAATTATAATTGTGAAATATAATGATTTCACACACAAGTACAAGAAATTGTCAATGATGTGGAATAACAATTCTGTGCCCACTGAAGAGAAACCAAGATAAAAATGTATTAACTATGATATTGTACAATCTGCCCTATGAGACTGGCAGCATGGTGAAAAGTTTACATTATTTATAGGTTCAAAAACAAAGACAATAGGATGCATTTATTTCACAGAATTGCACATCTACCCACTTTAAGTAGTCATTAAAAGGCTGACCTGTCATTTTAAAAATTCTGAATGATCATTTCCCCAATTTAAAACCAGCTAGACAGGCGCCCTAAATTTATGGTAGTCTTTTCCTTGTGTGACTTTTCAGAGATAATAGTGACCTTTGTTTATTACAATTTATCTACTCCGCTGATCAATCTCTTGTGAACAATGCCTGCCTAATGCTCACCACAATTTAAGATGCCATACCAACGTTAATTCCAAAATCTGGTTCTGGTACCTTCATTCTTTTTGCTCTTTTATTCTAATGCCACTTTTTCTTGCTTTTTAATTTAAAAAAATCATTCACCATCTTCCTCTAAACTATTTTTTAATCTTATTTTCATTTCCTATTTAACTTTTTCCTCGGCTAGCTGCTTTCTGGCTGCTGCTGGTATTCCTATCAATCTTGCTTTCTGTTTATATCACTGGAGTTTACCTGTGCTCTCAAGGTTACTTGGAATAAATTCCATTTATTGCAATGTATTATAATTTTTTATCATCTATATGTGACCAGCTGATCAGTAGAAGTGTTAATGATTCATATTCCTTTCACACCATTTTGTTCTTACACTATTGTGTGTCTATTCATATTAGGCATTTGTAAAACATTTAATATCTCTTGCCAAATTCTGTGTTCAGTGTGATTGATGAATCTAGTTTTCCTAATATTACATTATTAATCATATCTATCCCTGAGCAAACCAAGTATATTTGAAAATATATTAGCCTTTGTATCTAAGTTCTACTTACCAGCTTATCTACTAATATTTAATGACAAAATCATATATCTTACCATGCCAATGTCAAGATGGCAATAAGGACTTTAATGTGATTTAAAAAATAGACCTACATCCCACATTCATACTATATTAGCCCTTATGATTATGCCTTTTTTTAAAAAAAATAGTTCAAAGATTCTTTCCCTGTTGAGCTTATGAGATGTTATTATTACACCAGGCTTTTAATGGGCTTTAATTATTTTAAATTATGGTTTCTTTTCTCTCTTCTACATGAATTTTGCATGCTTAGCTCTTTTTAATATTTTATTATTGTAAATTATCTGAAGCAGATAAGGAAAATTCAATAAGTAAGCAATAACAAATTCAATTAAAATACTTTTGAACATATTTGGGCAACTAATCTAAAGAAAGATAACTAGAAAAATACAGGTGGAAATGATTTTAGAAATTACTGGTTAAATTAAGGTTAATTTGCTTTAAAAAATCTGGACAGAATGAATAAAAAAAATTGGAAATCACTTGAATTTAATTTTTTCTTGGCTATTTGACCTTCATTTTAATCTACCTTCCATGTACCTTCTGTAATTTATAGGTTTAGCCATGTTAGCACTAATATGTGATGATTGGAGATGAGCAAAATTGGGAGGGGGAAACAAGGAAAGATATTTTGAACCTTTTATTTTAAAAAGTGTTATAATTATTAAAAAGTCAATGGTTCCTTCCAACAGTTAAAATTTGAAATAAAAATAAAAAAAATTACTAATAAGCAGGACCTCCTATCTTATCATTTTACATTATTCTGATCAGATTTAGAGTTTGCAGAAAAAAAAAAATCCCAATCCAGCATCTTGTGATATTTGGTTGCTGGAGGACAACTCGCCTCAGCCAAGTAGCCATCTTGCCACAGTCAAATTGCCATAGGATAACTTGCCATGGCCAACTCACCACAAGACAGTTCAGCCTGAGACAAGAGTTACTCCATGATTAAGAAATGGTGAAATAGAATAATTAAAGAAAGGATGCCAATGGAGGAACAAAATGAAATGTGAATGACCAAAAATAAAATATTATTTTGAATAATTGAATAGAATTGCTGAATTGTCCAATAGTAAATTGGCCGTGGCAATTTGGTCAGCGGCAAGTTGGCCATGGTGATTTGGCCATAGCAAGTTATCCGCAGTGAGTTAGTCATTCTGGAATACTGAGGGAAAGTAAATTATCTTTTGATACCTTTACATCAGCCTCCATGGGGGAGGAAATTATCATTATTATTTGTCTTTTGATATACATAATTCAAGTTGGCAAACTTGCCTACTAGCTACTACTCCTGTCTCCTATTTTCCCTACAACAATAACCATGTGAAGTGGGCTGGGTTGAGTATTTTAACAATGAAGGTTTTATATTCAAATTCCTGTTTAAGGCTCATACTGGTGCAAATGATTCCCTAATTGGAAAAGTTGCATCTCTAAAGGGGCCAGAGAAGGATGCATATATGCATCCTCAATTTATAACTACAATTAAAACTAAAATTTCTGTTGCTAAGCAAGGCGGTTGTGCTGCCCATATACCCATCACTTATTGCAGTAGCCTTTTGAAGCTTTCCTGACTTGATCTTAGAGAAGGAGGGATCCACTTATGGGAGGAACAAAATGGTGACAACTTGCAGAATTGCACCATTATCCATGCAATGAAGCAATCTGTTTCAGACTTCTTCAAAAGGTTAGTGAAAAGGAGGGTGTTTGGCCTAGTGGGATGGAAATCAAGCCTAAGGCCTGTTGGGGTCTGGTGAGAGTAGGGGAAGACATTTAGGGACCAAGGGGCAAGGAGTGACACATGGGGCAGGGGTGGACTTGGAAGACCCAAGAAAGGCAAACTTAATGATTGATTGGGGAGAGCGGGGATGGAGAGTTGTTAGATGTCATCCAAAAGATAGAGGAGGGAACTAGAGGAAAAGCTATTCCGGACCTAAATCTTACTAATAGAAAAGAAGGGATAGAGGGAGTTGAAGTCACCAGAACTTTGGGTGACAGTGACCACATCATATTGGAATTCAGTATAATACAAAGGAGGTTATACAACTTGCCTCATGGTGTAACCTGAACAATCTGGAGCTGAACACACTCAAAACAGTAGAAATGGTGGTAGACTTTAGAAGACACCCTCCCATACTACCACCTCTTACAATACTAGATAGCACAGTATCAACAGACCTTCACATTTCTAGGTTCTACTATATCACATGACCTAAAATGGACACCTAACATCAAAAACATCATCAAAAAAGCACAACAAGGAATGTTCTTTCTGCGCCAACTCAGAAAGCTCAAACTGCCCAAGGAGCTGCTTCTACAGAGGAATTATTGAGTCTATCATCTGCACCTCTATAACTGTCTGGTTTGGTTCTGCAACCCAACAGGACAGACATAGACTTCAGAGGATAATTAGGCCTGCAGAAAAAAACAATTACTACCCACCTGCCTTCAATTGAGGACCTGTATACTGCACGAGTCAAAAAAAAGGGCTGTGAAAATATTTACAGACCTCTCACATCCCGACATAAACTGTTTCATCTCCTTCCCTCAAAATGACACTATGGAGCATTGCACACCAGAACAACTAGACACAAGAACAGTTTTTTCCCAAAAGCCATCACTCTGCTAAACAAATAATTCCCTCAACCCTGTTCACCTATTTACAAAGTGTTCACTACTATTACGGTTAATCTTCTCATCACTCCTTATCACCCATCCCCTCCCACTTGTGATTGTAGGACTGTAACTTTGTTGCTTGTATCCTTACGATTTATATTGACTGTTTCCTAGTATGATTTGATTGTTGATTGTACCCTATGACTATCATTAAGTGTTGTACATTATGATTCTTGATTCGTAACGAATGTACCTTTTCTTTATGTATATTGAGAGCATTTATACCAAGACAAATTCCTTGTGTGTCCAATCACTCACAAGGAGCAACAAGTATTCTATTCTATTCTATAAACACAAGCAATACAACATAATGCAACCAGTGTCTTAAACTTTAAAAGAGCTGATTTTAACAAACTCATTGAGAGCATAGGAAAGATTCCACGGATGAAAATCCTAAAGGGGAAAACAACTCCAGAGGAGTGGGAAATTCTGAAAAATACTATCATAAAAGCCCAGTTCAGTACAATACCATTGAAAAAGAAGAAATCCAAGAAGAAACCTGCATGGTTGCACAAAGATCTTTCAGATAAACTGAAAGACAAAAAGGATGAGTACACAAAAAAGGGAAAGAGGAGCACATGACTAAGGCAGAATATCAGCAGATAGCCAGAATCTGCAAAGATGAAGTCAGGACAGCAAAGGCTCAGAATGAACAAAGACTTGCAACGAAAGTCAAAGATAATTTAAAAAATGTTTCTTTCAACATTTAAGTGACCAAAAAAAAAAAAGAAGTAAAGGAAACAATTGGTCCACTAAAGAGAAAAGATGACAAGAAAGTAAAAGGCAGGAGAGACAAAGCTGAGCTGCTTAACTGAATATTTGAATCAGTCTTCATGCAAAAAGAAATTATAGCCCAAATCTACCAAAAACATAACAATAAAAGACTGACTAGAAATAAAAATTAATATAAGCAAGAAAATAGAAAAAGATTTTGATAAATATAAATCACCAGCTCTGACAGATTACATTCCAGAGTTCTGAAGGAGCTGGATGGTGTTATCTCAGAACCATTGTATTCTATCTTTCAAAAATCCTGAGATCTTGGAGTCCTAGTAGATGATCAGTTAAATGTGAGCCAGCAGTGTACAGCAATAGCAAAAAAAAAAGATCTAATACAATCATTGGCTGTATAAACACAGGCATATAGAATCAAAATCACTTCAAGTATTAGCAATGCTTTTAAAACCTTAGTAAGCCTATACCTGGAATGCTGCATCCAGTTTTGGTCACCCCATTACAAAATGTTGAGACTTTGGAAAAGGTGCAGAGAACAGTAACTAAGATGATTAAAGGCCTGGAGGCTAAAACATATGAAGAACGATTGCAGGATTTGGATGTGGATATGGATAGTCTAGAGAAAAGGACTGGGGGACATGATAGCAGTATTCCAGTATTTGAGGGGCTGCCACAAAGAAGAGGGGATCAACTTATTTTCCAAAGCACCAGAGAGCAGGTCAAGAAGCAATGAAGGGGAAGCTAATCAACCTGAATTAAACCTGAAATTAAGGAGAAACTTCCTAACAGTGAGAACAATTAATCAGTGGAACAGCGTGCCTTCAGAAGTTGTGGGTCCTTCAGTCTCTGGAGATTCTTAAGAAGAGACTGGACAGCCACTTGTCTGAAATGATATAGGGTTTCCTGCTTGAGTAGTGGGTTGGACTAGAAGACCTTCAAGGTCTCTTCCAACTCTATTCTGACTAAAACCTTCGAAATAATACATTTGGCAAATGAGCTTATCAACAGATGTACACAGATTACCAAAATTGTGCTTTGAAGAGCAACAAATCCCTCAGCATTTCGCTGTTCACATTACAAACACTGTTTCTAGGTATGCTTTCTCTTCAATCATTAGTCAAAACAGGCCTGAAGACCAAGAACATTTTCCATTCTTGTTTTTGTATGTATGATTTTGTTGCCTGTTGATACATTCACATGACTTATCAATAAAACTAATCTGAAATCTATGAGTGAAGAGAAGAACAGGGCAGGCAGAAAAGAGGTCTCTGACTTCTGTGTTACTTCTTTTCTGGCTTCAGATGTGCAGCTGTATTTTTACCTTGAAAAGAGTTGCTGGGAGTTGAATTATATATAAATTTAATAAATTATTATTATCCATGACACAGCTGTAGGAAAAACATCTCTTTCGTTTGTCCTTAGAAACAGGCCAGACTAAGATGCTTGTTTGCTTCTTCTCTCATGTCACCTGGGAAATAACACTAAAAATACATGTCACTGCTGAGATATTTTACCATTCAGCAGTGAAATTCCTAATTTTTAACTGGGAATAGCAGTGCTTCCTTTCACTCCAGGCACTCACTATGTTATTAATGTATAAAAGTCTATTTCTCCAACATCTAAGGATTTTACTAGATTCAAAGCATAGACAGAAGAAGAACATTTCTCTCTGCGTCAATAAAGAAGAACATTTCTCTCTGCGTCAATAAACTCTGATAAATTAAATAATTTGCAAGTTGATAGTTTCCCTATATGATCATAATCTCAAGAGCGGAAGATCTTTTTTGCAACTTCAGAAGGGTCCCATTACCAAACTTTTGATGTTGCAAGACTCTGCTCTGTTTTTAAATGACTAATCTAAATAATGAGTTTTCTTTGTATTGTACCAAAGTGATAGAGCTATCATGGAGAGCCCAATAAATATGCCATATTTCAACTGGGAAGAAAAAGTCCTCTCAGAGGACTTGAAAGCATTTGGGTTGTAGAATGAAAGCAATGAAATATGACTGACAAAAAATGTGTCACTACAGTGATACGAAAGGGATTTAGACATATTCATCTCTCTCAGGAAATATATTTTATGGCAGTTCATTTCTTATTTCATATAGCATGTTTACACAAAAATGTTTCTCTGGGTATTCCTACTAAACATGAAAAGATGTCATCATTTTCAAAAATCATGTCTTTGAAATATTAAAAACAGATATTCCAGAATAGCCATAAAATGAATGATATAAAAGTTGTTTTGATTTTTGTTTATAGTAAGAAAACAAGAAATGTTTCCAATATGAACTAAATCCAAGAAGTGGGTAGAACCATTGTCTTCACCTGCAACCAAGATGTGCAAAATTCAGCCTCAATTAGATGTTTTATGTGTTTTATGACAATGAAAGACATGCAACAATCTAAATATTTATTTGCAGCACAACACTTATTGAATGTTATTATCTGAAATTCTACATATCCTTCATGTATTTGATCAATCTAGACCAGATCTCAGAATATACATTAAAAATCACGCATACATTATTTGAGTTATTTCATAGAAGAACAAAATTGCAGACCATTTCTCACATTTAACATTTTTGTTAACTTTGGAGTATGTGCAATACAGTGGTGGGATTCAATTTTTTTTACTACCAGTTTTGTGGCCATGGCTTGGTGGGCGTGGCGGGATACTGCAAAATCGCCAGTCAGACGTGGTATTTGCCGGTTCTACAAACTACTCAACATTTCTGCTACCTGTTTTCCAGAACTGGTCAGAACCTGCTGAATACCACCTCTGGTGCAGTATATCTACTCTTTCTTACTTGACTATAGCAAATGTCATTAGGCTTCAGTGGCTTCCCCATGGCAATTGATCTTATTCTTCAGAGCAAGTTACTTAGAATGGAAATACCTCATTCATACTGCATAGTTTACACAAGCTTCTCCACTCTGCAAATTTCCCAATCTCATTTGTGGCAACCACAAGCATCACATGGTCATTACAATAAGCTCTCAAGTCATTGGTGAGAGCACTAGGCGCCAACAAGACAATCAAGAAGCCCTTCCATTAAAGCAGGACTGTCAAACCCGCAGCCTGTGGGGCTGGATGCATCATGCACTGGCCATGCCCAGGCCCAGTTTAACAAAGGGGGGAAGTCCCGATATGTCACGTGATACCACTGTGATGACGTGAGTTTGACACCCCTGCATTAAAGTCATAAAAGAAAAATATTATGCATAAAAGTCACATGGCTCAAGTGGAATGACTTTCTCTACCACCAGCCAAGAAGCCAACAAGGGAGAAGGACAGTGGCCATGAAGAAGCCACACTGAGCCTCAGTACTTGGCTAAGCCAACAAGATCCAGCAGGATGAAGGGAGAAGGAAGAGCAACTTTATTATGCTTTGTGGAAGAAGGAACAAGCACTGATGCGGAAAAGGGGTGATCCTAGGCTCTTGGACCTATCGACTCCAATTTCTACAGGGTATAAGATCAGTGGTGGGATTCCATTTGTTTTTTACTACCGGTTCTGTGGCCATGGCTTGGTGGGCGTGGCAGGGGAAGGTTACTGTAAAATCTCCAGTCAAAGGTGGTATTTGCCAGTTCTCTGAATTACTCAAAATTTCCACTACTGGTCCTCCAGAACTGGACAGAACTTGCTGAATACCACCTCTGTATAAGATACAAAGCAAGATACAAGTGGATTCCTGCCAGAATCCTGTTAAGGAAATCTATAGATTTGGCCAGAAAAATGGACTTCACAGCCTACATCTCATATCACAAGCCACTTCTTTTCCCCATAATTAAGCATTCCTAGCTAGTAAGGAGGGTTTCTATCCATTGTTGTATAAATAAGCAGATAATTTAAGGTCTCTAGTTATTATTTAATTTTTGAACTAGCATTTTTGTCCAGTAGTGTGCACAAGGGGTTTGGATTAGCAATCTATTTTTTTTATAGCAGGCTTACGAGTTTCTCAGTCATTGCCTTGATGCATCACACTTATCTCATGCTGAAAGGCATGAATGCAGTGAAGGACATTAGCAGAGCTTTTATGGTGCTTGAGACAGAGCAGAGGTTGGTCAAAAAAGTCAAAGGTGTGATCAACATTCAGGGTGTGCATTGATATAAATAAAACACAGGTGAAGCTTCGGATGACATCATTGTGGCCCTCATCTTGACTTTTTTTACCCCACCTAATGGACACTCTTGAAACAAAGGAAGATCATGTTTAGCTCTGCTTCTTCCTCTTCAGAATGAGAGTGCTTATGCTTCCTGCCACTCTCAAGGCAAATGATAAGCTCACATTCAGCAAGGACTTAATAATTTCAGTTGCACTTGGTCAGAACAGGAAAAATCCCGCTTGCAGATTATTGTGGGTGCTTTTTCTTAGCATTCCTGTTGTACTTTGCTCAGCAGGGGAACAATTCAACAACAGAGAGAGATGTTTCATTATATTTCTAGTATGGCTTTTAAAAACTAAAAGCCATGTGGCTTCACATTTTTTGTGTGGTATGCTTCGCAACAAGAGACAATAACACATGTACCTGAGATTCCACAGTCATCATACTGTATATTCTGAGCCGTGATGGCGCAGTGGTTAGAATGCAGTACTGCAGACTAACTCACTGCTCACTCCAGGAGTTCAATTCTGACTGGCTCAAGGTTGACTCAGCCTTCCATCCTTCCAAGGTCAGTAAAATGAGGAGCCAGGTTGTTGTGGGCAATTTGCTGACTTTGTAAACCACTTAGAGAAGGCTTGTAAAGCACTGTGAAGCAGTATATAAGTCTAAGTACTATTATTATTCTGTCAAATCAAATTCAATAACAATGTATCGGAGCTCAACTTCACTAAAGAAATAAAATTGAAAAATATTTTCATATAGGTCCATGTGCTATATAAAGAAATCAAATCTTCCTCAACTAGAGTCTGGCTTCGCCTAATAATTCCATTGTCCCATTAATACATTCTTTAAGAAGCCTCCATTTTGTCAAAATAAGCATGTGATCCATAAGGAAAAATCTAGCCAATAACTGTGGCTCAGCCCCTTTAGATACTTACTTATTCCTCCAGTCTAGTGAGCTGATTACTACCCAGTTTTGATCTATATCAACTAGAGCAGGGCTGTCAAACTCGCAGCCCACTGGCTGGATGCATCACACACTGGCCACACCCACACACGATTTAGCAAAGGGGGGAAAAGTTGTGATACATCACATGATGCTGCCATGACTATGCGAGTTTGACATCCCTGAGCTAGAGAAATGATTGGGTCATAAGTGCTTCATTACTGCTCCCAGTCATAAATTGGACATGCTGTGACCACTCCACATAAAACATATCCACAAATGGATACTTCCTTGGGAAAGCAGAATTTCTCCAATTTCTTCATATTCTCAGAAGGAATTGGACATTGAGTGTTCAATTAGATAGAATTAAGATTATGTGAAGTGTTAATACTACTCTATAATGCCTTGGTAAGACTTCACATGGAATCCTGCATCCAGTTTTGGTTGCCACAATCTGAAAAGGCTGTTGTGACTCTAGAAAGAGGACAGAGAAGAGCAACAAAGATGATTAGGGGATTGGAGGCTAAAACATAAACAGAATGGTTCCTGGAATTGGGCATATTTAGTTTAAGAAAAAGACTAGGGGTGACATGATAGCAGTGTTGCAATATCTAAGTGGTTGCCCTAAAGAAAAGGGAGTCAACCTATTCTCCAAAGCACCTAAAGGCAGGACAAGAAGCAATGGTGGAAATTAATGAAGGAAACAAGCAACCTAGAACTAATGAGGAATTTCCTGACAGAACAATTAACTAGTGAAACGACTCCAGAAGATGTGGGTGCTCCAACACTGGAAGTTTGAAAGAAAAGATGGGATAACCATTGTCTGAAATGGTAGGGTTTCCTTCCTAAGCGGGGGATTGGACTAAAAAACCTCCAAGGTCTTTTCCAGCTCTTTTATTCAGTTATTCTGTTAATTAGCAATCCCATCTGAGCTATTCACTTGTCTTCTCACAAAGTTTGGGGAGACCTCTCCATTTAGACAGAAAACAACACAAACAAATGTCATTAACAATACCATGTTGACTTCTTGTAACTGATTCAAAAATAGTCATGTATTTCATATTTTTTGGAAATGTATTTCATCTGCCTTGTTTGATAGAATTCAGGCTAGAATGTAGATAGAATACAGATTTTTTTTTTAAAAAAAAATGCAATTATCTAGCCTGAAAGGCCATGAAAGCAAGTGTTAATTAGGCTTATAGAAACTAAAATACAAGGATGGGGTTTTTTTCTGATCCTTCTCTTTCTTTCAAAACACGTCAACATAAAGTAGCAAAAAAAATTTCCTCATTCTGAAAGCAGGATTTATATCACACACAAAAAAAGATTGTTGGGCAGCAAGCAGAGAGAATATTGAGTTAGACAGTAGTTCCTTGGTGTTTTAAAGGTGGTATCAGCGTATGAGACACTGTGTTAATAAAAGAATACAAATGAAATCCCTTTCAGTTAAGCTTTAATAAAATATTCAGTGTGTGAAGCGAGATCAAAAGTGAAAAGGTTCAGTGCTATCTGCAATGGAGGAATGGTCGGAGAAAAGGTAGAACTTGCAGAGATGGCTAAATTAACTTCTTTGATTAGAGGAAAGACATTTATGGCTGGCTGGAAACCAATTATAGACTTTTTGCATGAAATAGAAAAAGATGCACTTTTATGACTTGAGGTTTGGATGATTAGAAAAAAAATGGATAATAGAAAAAAAAATGACCTTTTTTATAATCATAAAGTAAGAGATAACTTGGCAATTATACTTGTATTTGCTGCAAAGGATATCTGAAACTTCTTTCTGATTCTTTTTATCCTTTTTGCAATTTGTCTGTTCTTTTTTTTCTCGCTTTGTTCTCTTTTTTCTGTATTAGTTTAAAAAAATAATAGTTATATATATATAAAAAATAAAGTACTCAATGTGAAGGTTCCAGGAAAAGTGACTAATTCAGGCAAATTGTATTCTCCTTGAGATTACACTAGCCACAATACCTAGTGATTTTTTTAAAGCAAAGACCATCAAGTAGCATACAGTAGTACCCTTCTCTTTCTTTTGGCAGGAACATCACAGAGGCCAGTAGAAGCCAGCCAAAATGCCTAGTCTCCCCTCTTCAAGCAGGCAGCATCAACCCAAGGTCATAATAGTGCATCTTTTCCTGTGGGCAGCATCAGGTCAAAGTCACAATGGCCAGTCTCACTCCCTCAGTGGGCAGCATTCTCAGGCAGGAACACTGAGCCCTCCATACCAGAGGTGGTATTCAACAGGTTCTGACCAGTTCTGGAGAACCAGTAGTGGAAATTTTGAGTAGTTCGGAAAACCGGCAAATACCACCTCTGACTGGCCCCACCCCCATCTCTCCCGAGTCCCAGCTGATCGGCTGGGTCTTCTTTGGTTGCTCTGCACATGAGAACAGAGCTGGAAAGCAGGTTAGTGGGGTGGGGAGGGAATGGAGATTTTACAGTAATCTTCCCCTGACATGCCCACCAAGCCACGCCAACCAAGCTACACCACACCCACCAAGCGACGCCCACAGAACTTGTAGAAAAGAAATTTGAATCCCATCACTGCTCCGTACATATTCTTCAGAAGGCAGCAGTCACTTGGGAGGCACACACAGCCAACATGTCAGCACCACCTTCCTTCAGGAAGGGGTAGCAAACCTTAATAGACAAGCAGCTTCCAATACATTCATACAGAAACAGTAAGTAAGAGGAAAACAAGAAAAGCTGGACAGGTACCTCCGTCATTACTACATCTCTATTTCCAGTGAGTACACAATGTATAAATATTGGAAGAGGTATAGAAAGGTTGAGATAAATCTCAGGTATTGAAAGAGATCACCCGTCTGTTAGAGTAGAACACACTTTGGAACCTGGCAACTGCAGGAAGACAGGAAATGTAGCAAGCATCGGAACGGCCTCCAGGTGCTTTATTTTCATCACGTGGTCTTAAACAGGCAGATTAAATTTAATGGATTTTTGGGGTAATCTTGTTGGGAAAGTGGTTCCCTTTCCAGTCTGCAAAACTCAGACATTCCTTTATGCAGACTGCAGATTTAGGATGCGCACATTCACAAGGACTCATAGCTTTTTGTCATGAAGACACACAGAGATATCCCAGCGCCTCCTTATAATCCAGGAATAGAAGATCTGTAGCTCTTTGGAAAGACAAAGGCAGAAATGGAGAAGGAAACTGAAGGAAGGGAAAGAAGGGTGAAACAAAGTTCCCCAGAACCTCTGATTAAAATTGGAATTTTGAAGGAAAAAAGGCAAGTCCAGATAAACCAAGAGAGATGTATGCTTCAAGGAAAATGACTATTTCTGTAGGAAGATGTATATGTCCTAGCCAGAATATACGTTCAATTGTTTGTTTGTTTTCTACATGCTGCTAATTCAAGTCTAATATCCTTATGTCTCCATACAAATTATGAAAAGGTACTATGTATTCTTAGTTTTGCATTCCATTTTTCAGATTGGGCAAGATGATAGAAATGTTGTAATCATCTAGTAATTGGTATATTAAGTTCCATAATCTCCTATCTCAGGAAGGAAGCATTCATTTATAGAATACCAACAACACCTCATTCTAGGCCTGGGGCTTTTTTTTAATTGTTGACCTGATCAAACAACCCTATATAAAATGAATTGTGTGGGTCCTTGGGGCTCTCTGAGCTTGTTTGGTTGTTGACTTGCACATTGAAACCCTGAGTTACAAATATTCTCCTTTATTGATAACATGAGTTGTACAATGCTGAATATTCACTTTTTAAGATTTAGTGTTAAAAAGGGATTAGGGTTATGTGTTTGTGTGTGTGTGTATTTTATACTGTATACACTGTATGTATGTACATATGTATTTATGTATGTATGTATGTATGTATGTCCCATATCTAAGGAGCAGCATGGTAGTCTCCTGCTCTGAAGGTTGAGAGGTTGAGAGTTCAATCCTAGGTAGAGCAGATATTCTTTTTTAGGGTGCAAAGAAAAAATATCTGCTGTGTACTCCACATGATGTCAGGAAGGGCATCCAGCCAGCCAGTAAATGTTTACTTCCATCCAGTTGCCCTTACTGTACTCCAAATTAAGGGATTATAGGATCATTAAAAAAGGAGTGTATGTCTGTATGTATTTGATTTTATTTGCCTTTTGTGAGATTGGTTTAAAGAGATTTAGCCCAGGGAGGAAATGAGGAGTTAAAGCTCTGATCTTGCATAACCAGAAAGTAGCATCGTTGAAATCAGTTCCATTTGTTTTCACAATAAACTGGCCCTCACAGTTGATATAAGAATTTACTAAAAGCAGTAAAATAAACAAATATAGTCAAGGGATCCCCTCTCCTAATTATTTAATGCCATTTATATGTGGTCAAGAATAATGTTGTATAGGTAAAAGCTCACTGTGAAAACAATTTTTATCTATTTGAAATATTTCCTCCCTCAAAGCAATGTACAGATATCAGTTGTGAGACACACAGCCAAAGATATGACATGAAAAGAAAAGCAATAAAAAAGGAGAAAAACTGTTTAAAGTATGAGATCAGAAGATTTGCTACAGTGTCATTTGTCACAGCATGTGGTAGCATTTAGCTGACTTTCAGCTAACAAAAAATTAAATAAGGTCAAATTTAGTTAGGATTTGAGTGAGGAATCTCTGGAAATGGGGGGGTGGAGGTTAATGATATATATTCTCTCTTTATTTCTCTCTTTTATACACATATCAGAAAAAGGCAAAAGTGATCTTCCGGTTTGAAGGGCTTAGGCAACAGACAGGAATCCGCGATCGTGTGTGGTTTCTGCCTGGGCTCGCCGCTGGAGCACCCCGAGCCGGCTGGTTTCAGGGCTAAGCCACCCTGTAGAGGTGGTGAAGAATGGGGAGACTACCAGCAGGGTCAAGGAGAGCTGCATCTCTCCTTCTCAGCTGGTCAAACTCCCTTTCCTGAAGGCGGTAGGAGCGGTGGTCAGAAATGGCCACCTCAAAGAAGTACTCAACTAGAAAAGGATGTGCAGGAGGAAGATAAGAAGTGAAAGTTTTTGGCTGACCGGGCTAAGTTGAAAAAGTAATAACTAAGGTACCCTGGAATTTAAATTTTACAAGAAATAACATCTCTCCCAAAGAAGAGTCGGAAGCAGCGAAAGAAAGTGAAAAGGGAAAGGTTTGGCTTTTTTTCCCTTCTCTCTCCTTCCTTATATTGACAATTAAGAATAAGAAATTGGAAAAATCCACTTTGGCATCAACAGGCAATTAAGCTGAAAATGTAACTAAATGCCAAAGGGACAATAAAGATTTCTGGACATTAAAAACTTTTTATTCTATAAGCAGGAAGGGAGAGAAAAAGAATAAGGGCAGGATCTGGAAGGAGGAGGAGGAGACTGCCTGGACTTTAAAAGAATCTAAAGTAAAATTTCAATAAGACTTCTAAAAGATACATTTTAACTGAAACTTTGCAACTAAATAGTAACCCCAGGAAAAGAAAGTGGGGAAAAAAAAAAAGAAACAGCAAAAAGAAACAGTTCGTGTGTATTTGGATTACTTGGTGACTTTTGGATTTTTGCCTATTATATTTGAATGACTAAAATCAATTGGGTGGTTGTTTAAATTTTTTTACAATGGCATCACTTTTTGATGAATTGAAAATGGAACTTAAAAAGTACAAAGAAGAGGCACAAGAAGGGAAGGGTTCCTTTGGCTTCGTTTTTCAATTCTTAGAAATGGAGATTTGGAACTATGAGAAACAACAAGAAAAGACTGCAAAACAAGAAGACTGGGACAAAGAAGAAGCCACCTTTAATGAACAAGTAATTCTATGTGGGGAAGAAAAAGGAAAGGTGGGAAAGAGAATGGAGTATTTAAGATTTAAAAAAGCAACCAAAGAAAAGAAAAATAATTCAAAAAATAAGTATAATACTGGAAAACAACAAAAAAGGGGAATACATAAGAGGCAAGTAGAGGTAGAGAGACAAAAGGGTAAAAAGGGGAGGGAGAAGAAGAGAGGGAAGAAGGAAAGGAAAAGAAGTCACAAAGGTCCAGAGCAAGATATAAAGAAACAGGACCTAGTTAGAGATAATGGATAAAAATTTAACTGAAAGGGGGATTCTGTAAAGGTACATGAGATTGTGTTGTTATATTTGAAACAGAAATAACTTTAGAAAATTGGAAACAACATATGATTATAATGAGGGATAGAATGGTTAGTGTAACTTAGTGAAATATTTGTGAATAAAGTAAATGAAATAAAATAAATGAGAAAATTGAATTAGGAAGGAATGGGAACACTTTAATTAGTCAATGTTTTATAAAATATAAGTGAAGAGTGGGGGAATTGATTATGGAAAACTAATAATTGTTCCCATAGAGGTATGATATTTAATTGAAAAGTAACGTGAAAAATCTTAAGACTTTAATGAATTTTAATATTAATGATAGAATTGAATTGGAATGGAATGTTGTTTTAATTATATACATTTATAATTTTTTCTTTTTTATAAGAATATTGTGTGTAGTTTAAGAATGTGCCAAACAGAATCCGAATGGAAGCTATGTATTATATTGAGTGCTATAACTTTAGGGTAAAGATATAAAGGTGTCATACTCTAGTCAGTAACTACAGGATAAATTTTGTTTAATGAGAAAAGATAATAGACAATTGAAACAGGACAGACAAAAAATATAAATATAATGATTTGAATTGAGATGAAATAAATACAATAAAATTGAGGAAATTAAAAGAGGGGAGAAGCTATGTAGAAAATGTAAAATTGTAATAAGATATGGAATAGAATATAAAAATGAGCATGAACCTGAAATTGTGACTGCACAAAGAAATGTAACCCGGGATTATGCTGCTTTCAAAAAAGATGTTTTAATTGTGTTTCTTTTCTTTTTGTGAAAACTCAAATAAAATTTACAAAAAAAGAAAAAGGCAAAAGTAAAAACACATATTTTTGACAAGAAAACAACATGGACATTTCCAAGAAAGACGTCTCCCTGAACTGAAGCTTAACTGTGTTAAGTAGCTTTCATTATCCTACCACTCATTCTCAACAGCAGGTGTGAGCATCGCTTGTCTTCTACATCTGCAGCCGCCTCACAACCTACAGCACTGAGCCATGTTCTAAAGCTTCTGCTTTTACCACCTTCTGCTGTACCTGCAGGCATTTATGAGTAATAGGAAAAAAATGAGCCATGGTGAGGCAGTGGTTAGAGTGCAGTACTCTAGGCTACTTCTGCTGTCTGCAGTTCGGCAGTTCAATTCTCACCAGGCTCAAGGTTGACTCAGCCTTCCATCTTTCCAAGGTGCATAAAATGAGGACCCAGATTGTTGGGGGCAATATACTGACTCTGTAAACTGCGGTCATGTCCCTGTCGGAGTCTGAATCTGAGAAGGAAGACGAACAGCTGACAGAAAACAGGAGACTGGCTCCATTGGCTGTGGAGGAAACTGGGGAAGGGCAAAGTCAGGCTGGGCAGAGCAGGGAAGAGGTAGAACAAGGGAGAGAGGATTCAGATGAAGACCAAGGACCATCCCTTCCTCATCCTAGGGCATTCAGGGAAGAACGCAGAATAAGAGCAATGTGGGTTGCATGGCTTACAAGAAAGGAAACGGCCCCAATTCCCTTCACAAGGCACACCTGGGGATGTAGTTTAAAGGAA
>NW_020769378.1:1344432-1365609 GCF_900518735.1 Pseudonaja textilis
AATGATCATCTGCATAAATTTATTGCTGTTCCAATTCTCTTCCATAAAATCTGCCTCTTAATATTGGCTGGACGACACACAGAATGCATTTACAGAAGCTATTATGAATATAGAAACTAAAGTTGTAATATGGGAAAAGTCTTATAAATCTGAAAAAGAAAAAAAAAAGAATCAAACAATAACTTTAAAGCTTTCTAGTTAAAAAGTGAAGGCAAAGATTGTCTGGGCAATGGCAATTGATCAGCTCAAAGAACAAAATTCATATCACTTAAAGATGGTCCTTTCTAAATTTACAGCATAAGGCAAGAAAAATTACTTCTGCAATCAATGTGACTGAATCAAAGCACTCATAAGAAATTCCTCAATTTATACCCAAGAGAAAGTCAATTTCTTTTAGAAGATAAGTGCCATCTGTAGTTAGAAGTGCTAGAAGCTATAAAAGTGAAAATCTCTATGCTTCATGGCAAAGAGCTCTGCCAATCAATGTGTTGCTGTAATTTCCCACACATGTTAAAACTTCAAAGTAACATTACTAATAGTAAAAGTCATGGTAGTGCTCTTTACAAGTTATAGATTAAAAGCCATCTGTTAGATCCAAATTACGGGCAGGCTCATCTAAGGAGAATCTCTATTTTCCAACATCAAATACAGATAGTTCTTGACATATGATTGTAGTGGAACCTGCCAATTATACTTGTAGGTCACAACAGTCATTAAGTGAAGCAACAGATCAAAGATCGTGCCATTGCTGCTCTCCCCAATGAATCGTTAAGTGAACACGCAGGTCATTAAGTGGATCACCAGGTGACTGAGGATAGGGGAGGCTTTTGGAGACTTAATGCAGGCCTAGGTTTGCTCTGTGGGTTTCTCCCACTCCTAAAGCACCTGGTGCTCCACTCCTGCCAAGGTCTACTCCCAATCTGATCATTGAGCAGTGCAGGGAGAATGAAGAAGGTACCAGCGCAGGGAGGGAAGACAGTTACAGCTTGTAAACCTCTGCCAATTACCTACCCAGCCTGTCAAGGGACTTGCAGGACTTGGCTTGTTCCTCACCCATCTCCAGGGCCCAGCAGCACTCAACTTACTTTTTGTTTTTTTTGCAGAGGAGACCAGCCGATGCCATGCCAGGTGAGCTGAGGTAAGGTGAGACAAGGCTCAGCTAAGCTTTCTTGCAGAGGCTGCCAGCCTCATGATAACCTTCTAGTTTTTTGCCTGAACAGGGGGTTGAACTATTTATTTATTTATTGTTTGTTTGTTTGTTTGTTTATTTATTTATTTGATTTATATTGCCACCTATTCACCCATGGTGACTCATACTGTGTCAAGCATCCAGAAAGTATCCATGATATCAGTAACTCCAAGACGTTATCTCTCCAATTGATTTATTAGGAACAGATCTGGCATGTCAAAAGCAATTTCCCAAGTGAAGGTTTTTTTCGCACATTACACAGAATCCACCTTCTCTCCTCCCTTCTCTCCTCCCACTTCTACACTTCATAAATCACGAGAACCAATTAACTGCAACTGGAAATTGTTAATGACACACAGAATAACCTTGAACTTTTCAACTCCCCTAACTCTCTAAAGAAAAAAATGTGGCAGCTGAATTTCAAAGCTGACACTATGCTATGCTATGCTATGCTATGCTATGCTATGCTATGCTATCATGAAGATATATTTTTATAATCCATAAGAATTTAAACAGCAACAAGCAAGATAAAATTCTGGCTGCAAAAAGATAACGGCTCTGAAAATTAGAACTTGAATCTTAAGATTTTGAAATTATTTTGTTAACTTATTACAATGTTCAGAGACATCTTTGAGGAACCGCACCAGGGTCTGCATCAGGAATTTAATTCAATTAATTAATTAATTAATTCAATTGTTCCCAGGAGAAGGAGTTAACAGAACAAGATAAGCCACAAAGTCTATTCAAGAAAAATATAAATGAGACTCTGAATAAGAAGCTGTCATCAGATATAAAGAGAAAAATTTTAAAAATTAAGAAAGAAAGAAAAATGACATTCCCAGAGAGCAATTATAATAATTCCTTTTTGTTGAATTCACAAAAGAAACTTTTTAAAATACTGAAGAAATTTGCAACAAGATTTAACAACCATCTGACTGGGTTACAGAGAAAGATTGTTCTGTACAGAAGAAAAAAGAACTACAAAATTGAAATAAAATGGGTCATGTTATTTTGGATGGGTCTTTTTGAATTTACCGATATATTACCTGGAAAATGTAGTATACTAGATTTGCCTACATTTACAAGCGGTTCTTGCTTAACTACCACAAGTCGGATTGCCGTCAAATTGCCCACACGACTCCTTTGCTCAATGACTGCAATCCCAACAGTCGTCATTGTGGTTGTTAAGTGATCTCACGGGTCATTAAGTCAACAGAACCCCTCTCTCTCCCTGTGGATCTACAGGAGAGGCAGGATTTTGAGCTATATTCCTATGGCAGGCATAGAGATTAAATTTCCTTCTCTCTCTGTCTCTACAGGGCACTCGTGGAGATGGGGACAGAGGGATTTCTGGCTCCATGCATGTTGAGATTTCAGCTGTCAAGATTTAAGCATGGAGGGAGCTGGCGGTTTCTCAGCTTCTGTGGAGCTCTCTGAAAGAGCAAGGAGAGAGCAATTTTGGGCTCCATTCACATGGTTGTATTTTGGCTGCCAAGGTTCAGGAATTAACAGAGATTAGAGCAGCAGTCGCCAACTGGTGGGCCGCCAATAAAATTTTGGTGGGCTACAGAGAAATCTCCCCCCCAGCACCCCCCCAAAGCAATTAATCCAGGCTGCACAGAAACACAAGGCTGCATCACCCACATGGCCCACAGGAACCCTTCCTGCCCACTCACTCCTTATCCTGCAGACCTGCCTGCTAAATTGCTATTTTTCCAACCATCAGCTGTTCTGCTGTACCAGGAGATTTAGATTAGCTAGGAAGCAGGAAACGGTTGGATTTCTTGCTTTTTAGCTAGTCTTTAGATCTTCGGCTCTGCTTTTAAGCCCAGCTGAACCTCCCTTAGGACTGAAGGTTCTATTATTCAGTGCAGACTCATGACAAGCAAATTTTAAGTGACAGATAGATAGATCTCTGAATGAATCTGTGATTCTGTGAGCAACTCAATCTGCCTGCCTGCTTTGCCTGATTTTGGGTAAAAGTTGCTCTTTTTTATTAAAAAAAAATCAATATTTTTATAAATATTTATAATATTTACATACAAGCCATGCCCAGCAGTCACACGACCACCAAGCCACATCCATGAATTAGGCCACACCCACAGAACTGTTTAGTGGTCCCTGGGATTTAAAATTATGAGTTTGGTGGTCCACGAGGTCCAAAAGATTGGCAATTCCTGGATTAGAGCACTTTAGTGCAGTTCTCCGCAGAGATTTTGAGCTCCATGCCTACTTGATAGAGCTCCAGAGATCAAAGCAGTCATAAAACACACTTTCTAAGGCCTTCATAATTTCAGACTAAGTAACCGATCATTAAGCAACGGCTATCTGCAATAAGCTGTTGAAGTTACTCCATGTACTATATCTTAGCTTCATAGCACTTAAACTGGTTTTGCATTTGACTGTGTTTTTATTCAAAATAAGGAAGTTTGGTGATTTTTTCTTTTTAAAGAAAAACTACCGTGTTTCTCATATAATAAGGCTGGGTCTTATTTTTTTTTGAGCCCCGAAAAAATGGCTAGGCCGTCTTTTTGGGGGTGACTTAATTCCCCACCACTTGCATTTTCTGGCAGGTGGGCAGTGATGGCTTGGATGTTGACCTCGGCATTGGTGGGGTCAATGCAGGCAGCACCATATCCAGGTGTGCAACAAAAGTACTTCCTAACAGCAAGCCCCCCCATCCCCCCCCCCATTTTGCATGTATTAATATAGGCCTTAATTTGGGGGGAGGGGCTTAATTTCATTTCATGCCTATAAAACATGCTGGGACTTCCTATTGGGGGAGGCCATATTGTTGGAGAAACAGGGTATTTGCATTTGTTATGCTAAATTTTAATCTTTTGCTTATATTAGGATACTGGGATTTATATTTGTGAAGTGTAGATTTGTTTACAGTTGAGATATGGAATGATTATTTGGATGAGAAAAGTCCTATTTGGCGGTTTATATTTTTTCATTGTTGATATTTGGAATGGGAAAAATGTGCATTAGATGGCCTTGGTTTTCTTTCGATTGTTTACATTAGAATATAGGGATCTTCTTGTGCTTTTTAAATGGGATTTTTATTACAGTTAAGCGCTGAGAGATATAATGTTGAGTATTTTATATATTAATTAAGGTTACCGTACTATTTTAGACAGTTTGAAAGTTTTGTTGGTAAGCAGCTTGGAGATGATATTACATTTGATTTGTGTATTGTTAAGAGATGGGATATGGGATGAAGTGTTTTATATTTGTTAACCATGAGGAGGTGAAATAGATCATAGATTTATTTACATTTGTCACGATGAAGGTGGGAAGTTTCTTTCTTGCAGGAAGGGATGGAAATTTCTGTCTGTCTGTCTATATGTATGTTCTTGCACATGTATGAGGAGAAGTGAAACCATATATGTGCCGATCTGCCGAGGGCAGTATAGAGAACTTGAGGCATTAATCAAATTATCTATCTAAAATGACAGCATATTATAGGAATTTAATTTAACTAAATGTGAGCAATAATGGTTCCCATATAAAAAATATATCACACAACACAATAACAATAATTTTTAATTACTACTGTTCTGCTTTTAAAGGGTTCTAAATGCTTATAAATATTACAAAATAGCATGCATGTAAAAGGAGAGAAATTGTAAATGCAATAACGTTTTAAAAATATGTTTGCCTTGTTTCTTTTATACTTTTTAATATTTCAAATTTATTAAAGTTGTTTTGTTCATCTATTCCTTTTCTTTCTAAGTCTCTCTCTCTCTCTCACACACACACACACACACACGCACACACACACACACACACACACAGAGAGAGAGAGAGAGAGAGAGAGAGAGAAAATTTCAGTATCAAGTCATTTCACCTAAGACCAAAAATGTTATTACATAACAAATACCTTGATGTATGGTCTTCCTATATCTCTTCCTTTTTAACGTTAACTTTGAATTAAAAAGCCAAATAATCATAATGCCCACAATGCTGATATCTTAAGCTCTAACTAATACTGACACAATATTCTTTTCCTCTTTTTATATCCAATATGCTCAGATATCTAAATAGTAGAATGTTAAGAATTTAAGTTTATATCAACTTAATTCCTTGTAAGTTTTGCAAGCTTCAATTGAAATACAAAAAAACAGACAGGGTTTCTTATTTGATTATTTTTTTAAATATTTCAATTTTGGAATGTTTGCTGCTTTGGAATTTAATTCAAGATCATTTTTTCATCCTTCCTTCCTTTTCTGAAGAACACAAATGTTGACTTAAAGGATCCATATATGCATCATTTCACGCTTTCTGCTTCATACCAAACATGTTTTTTTTTTCATTTCAGCTGTAGCTTAAACAATTTAGTGTAAGAACAGTTTACCTTCTTTCATTTTATTTGGACATCCAATAGCATTGCAAGCACATTGTAAATTAGTCAGTAGTCATTAAAGAGACAGGTTGAAAGACAGATTGGCAATAAAAATAAAATATACCATCAAATTACAGTAATAATAGAGGTAATAGGACTGCCTGATAGAATATAATTGATGCCAGTTCTGGCTTATACAATTTTATGGGTCTGATGTTAACACCAAACAAACAACAAACATAATCTCAAGAAGTAAGTGATGTATAACATCTGTAATACATAAGGTGAAATTTCTGGTTAAATTATATGAAATCTATCAGCTATCTAGAAATGCCTGCAATATGGCAATTACTTGTTGACTTTTTAATATTATTTCAACATTGATTTGATAGAATCTCCATGCCTCTTAATTAAAAGCCTTATTAATTCTTAAAAGGCACCAGTGCCAATTTATGCTTCCTTTAGTACCCTTGCTTCTGATATACCTTTAAAATTTAGAAAGTAACTGGAAAGTCATACATCTTTCAAAGTGTTATATTTACTTGTCAAGTATAAAATCCACACATGGTTGAATAATATCAGGGCTCCACAGTCATGCTTTGGGTTATATCAGAAGTATTCCTTAGCCATCAGACATAGACACAGTTGAGAGAATAAACCTTCACAAAATGCAAGTTAGAAGCAGGCAAGAGAGGAAGTGAAGGTTCCCGTTTTCAAAGTCTAGTCATATACATGTTGCACTAATTCCACCAAACCTTATATTTCACTATATAACATTAGGGTTATTTATAAACATAGTAACCGTAATATATATATATAAGCCTGTTCCATGATTGGAACATACTTTAGAAGGATATAATTGTATGAAAGAAATCACTATACCTCTACAAGAAATACACAGCACTAAGGATGAAAGCTTCCCAAAATGCATTGGGTGAAAATTAAAATAAATGATATTGGTATAGGTGTATACTTCATAGTGTGTGTCAAATTTTTCAACTTTCAATTTCCAAACATTAGGGGTACTCAAAAGTTGACATGCCTTGGGGATTGTAAAGATGTTTTGGTTACTTTAATGTTATTTAGATGTGCTCAGTAAGTAACTAAATAAATATCGCAACTTTTTCACATTTTGTTTGCTTCATTACTACAGGTCACCCAACCAAGCATACTGATGCTAATCATTAGATAAAGTTTGCAGGAAACACAACACTGTAGGAATGGGAGACTTTAACTACCCTGAAATCAAGTAGGAGACAAACACTGCAGCAAGGGGGAGATCAAATAGCTTCCTGATATGCCTAGCTGACAACTTTGTTACTGAAAAAATACAAGATACAAGAGGATTTAGAGGGTCTTAATACTGGACTTAATTCTAACCAATAGGGATAAAGGGGTAGAAATTGTAGGAAACTTGTGGGAGAGTGACCATGTCATTCTAGAATTGAACACAATGCAGAAATAGGTGATTGAACCAAGTCAAACTAATGTTTTAGACTTTAAGAGAGGTGAGTTCAACAAACTAAGAGAGAGAGTAGGAAAGATTGCATGGATGGAAATCGTAAGGGAAAAACAAATCAAGATGCTAGGGAAACCATGAAAAATGAGATTAAAAAACCCCAATCAAACACAAACCATAGAGAAAGAAAAACAAGAGACTCAGAAAAAAACAGCATGACTGCATCAAGAACTCTCTGACAAACAGAGGACAAGGATGAATAATGGAAAGAAGGACCTAGAACAGAATACTAGCAAATAGCCCAAATCCCCAGGGACAAAGTCAGGAAAGTTAAGGTTCTGAATGAACCAAGACATGCAACAAACGCCAATATAATTTTAAAAAGTTTCTTTCAATTTGTGAGAAACAAGTGTAAAAAAGCAAGGAAATGATTGGTACACTAATGGGAGAAGATGGCAAGGAGGTGACAGTAACAGAAAGAAAGCAGAACTGTTTTATACATTCTTTGCATCTGTCTTCACACAAAAGGAAAAAATAGTCCAACCTTTCCAAAGTAGCACTGAGAGGCACAGAGCAGGTATACAAGTCAAAATAGACAAAGAAATAGTAAGATACTCCCTCTCCATCCTGGATGAGTACAAATCACAAGGACCATATGGATTATAACTCAGGATGCTGCAGGAACTGACAGGTGCGAACTCTGAATCACTAAACAAAATATTTCAGTGCCAGGGAAATATCAGAGGACTGAAAAAGAACTGATGGGCTTCCAATTTACAAAAAGGGGTGAAAATGGATCCCAGAAACTATGGACCAGAAACTTCACCAATACTTGGGAAAGTCCTGGAAAAGCTAATCAAGAAGTGCATTTAATGAATGCCTAGAAGCAACAAGACAATTACTAGAAGCCAACATGGGTTTGTTATGCCAGACGAATCTTATTGCCTTCTTTGACAAAGTGACTAAATTACTGAATAAGGGGAATTTTGTGGACGTAGTTTACTTAGACTTCATATTTGACAAAATAGATCACAGCCTATATCTAAGAACAATAAAAGATAGACAGTACTATTACCAGATGGATTTGTAACTGGCTGACTCAGCAAGTATTTGAAATGGAACTACAGTAGAACTTCTAGTCACAAAGGCTTCTGACCACAACCAAATAGGGTTCTGAACAAATAATTCACAATTTTTTTTGTGGCCGATTTCCTCTTCCATGCCATTTTTTTTGTAATCACCGAATTTCCAAAATTAGGTTCGGGTCACGACCAAATTGGGTTGCAACCAAAGTTATAGAACAAATTATGGAGTTGTGGGTGAATCACTGCTGACGTTTTTCAAAAGAGATTGGGCAACTATTTGTCTGGGATGATTTAAGGTCTCCTGATGGGCAGAATGTTAATCCAAAAGACCTCCAAAGGGACCTCCAAAGTCCCTTACAGCCTTATGATACTTTAATAAGACAAGTTAGAATGAAAATTGGATATAGGACCAAGGTGATCCAAGAAACACCATGGTTTGAATTCAGAATTCACCCATTCAGGCCTGATACAGTTTGCTAGATTACACTTGCTTAGTGCAATCTGGAGATCCATCAAACTGATAGCTTCGCCTTCTTTTTTTCCTTTTTCACTCTGCAATACATTCCCCATAATTGGCCACTTCTAGACTGCAACTGCAGCACCACCAGCAATGATGGAGTAGCTGTCTTATAGCAACTGGGAAAAGACAGCAACAGCAGGATTTGAGGCAATTAATTTGAACATGGGTGTAGAAGCATTTTCGGCACAAGAGGAGTGAGCTATATCGATAGAACTTTATCTTCTCAAAGCTTTGCATTGTGATTGTAAGTCACATGCAGCAGACCAAGAAAACTACAAATCTTGATATTTGTGTGATGTGCAAATTCTCTGTGTTGGATTACAGTTTGCTTGATTTTAGGAGTTCTTATATAAGTTGAGGTAACACTACAGACTTTAACCACATTTATAAGAGTGGTATGCTAGTCCTATATATGCATATATTTCACACTTGACTAAGTCCCTGTTTATATTTTGTAATTGGTTATGAATATTAGAGTACAAAAAGTAATGTACATAATCAGTCTAGAATTAACTTCTTCAGAATACAAGGGAGGAATAGCTTGAGCAAGCCATAAATCAGCATTCCGTTTTAAGAGCAAGAATAATATTTCATTGTGGAAGGAAGGGAGGGAGGGAGGGAGGGAGGGAGGAAGGAAGGAAGGAAGGAAGGAAGGAAGGAAGGAAGGAAGGAAGGAAGAAAAGGAAGGAAGGAAAGGAAGGAAGGAAGGAAGGAAGGAAGGAAGGAAGGAAGGAAGGAAGGAAGGAAGGAAGGAAGGAAGGAAGGAAGGAAGGAAGGAAGGAAGGAATTCCTAACGCAGCAGCTCTATTTCAAAAATTATACTTGAAGAAGGAAATTACATTGCTGGCTAATTCCTATTTTTGAAAAGGCAACAATGGGAAACACAATTCAAGATGGCAGCTGGGAACAGAGCAGGTCCTTGTCACAGCACTTCTGAGCCCACCCTCTTTTTCCTCTTAATTCAGGGGCAGTGAAAGACTGAACCCTCCTTCTTCAACCGTTTGTCAAAGATGCCCAAGAACTCAACTGTCTTGATTTGCCACAGAAAATGTAGGAGCCAGGCAAAATGATCGCATAGTCAGGTTTTACATCAGAAAGTCACATTTTGATCCCATATGTTAGAACAGATTTTTAATGGCAATAACATGTATATAAATATTCACTCGTCAACAACCTACTCCCATAGCACCAAATTATCTGAAATCATTTTCAGTAAATGCCATCCTCATATTTTAGTATCACATTGTTTTCTTTCTACAGCCAAGCCTCATTTACTCCAATTAAATCACATTTCTCCTGCCATGCCAGGTAGACAGTTGCCATTCTTAGCTTTACTTTTGCTGAATTTGTCCACAAACAGCATTAGCAAGTTGTTTCTTCATCCAGCATTTTTCTTTTTGTCATCCACTTGTTTTTCTGCTTTTTTACTTAGTGCTCAATTCGGATTTCAGTCACAATAAGCTCTTCCTAATTTTCTCTGGAGATATCATTGGGAAAATGGATGGACTGCTCAAAAGAATATTCACAAAAAAGTGGGGGAAAACTTTTTTTTTTTCATTTCTAATAACTTGCTAATCTCTGTTTAAAGGAAAGAGTCCTATTTTTTAACTGTTTTGCTTGCAAATGATAGCAGCTTGATGGCCTCCAAATATTTGGGATAAGTATTCCTAAAAAGTCCGGCTAGTAGAAAAAGGATTATGGGAAGCGGAATACAACAGCAATTGGAGTGCAGTAGAGAAGTAGACTCTGAACTTCAGTTAATCGTCTCCTTGACTTTAAAATGCTGATTGAGACATGGAAAGGATTCCTCTTTTTCCTCTGTCAGGATAATGCACCCAGAAGTGGGCTGTTTCCGGTTCTGACCGGTTCGCCCGTACTGGTACTTCCAACCACCGGCTGTGCCCACCCACGTCCCCCAGTGCTATCCCGTCTTATATATCTCACTTTCTGGCTCACTCACCCTAATCCCACCCATGCAGCCCAGCTGATTTCTGTGCCTCGTCCACTCTACTCAGCATGCGCATGAAATCACCGTGTGTTTGAAGCTGCACGCAAGGGCAGAAGGCGCACCTGCGTGCTCACATTTTCAATTCTGCACTAGATGAACCAGTTGTTAAATGATATGAAGCCCACCTCTGAATACACCATGCATTTTATAATATAGGCCCAAGAAGCCATAACAGATTTGTTTGCTTTTAAAAGACCATGGATTTCTTTGGATATGAAATATTCTGATCTGCTGATGGGAACAATTGGTGTGGCAGAGAAAGCAACAGGAAATAACATAGCTGCTTCTTTCTGCAAAGGAAGATAAAACTGAATAAATTATGTATAAATATTAGATGCTTTAAAGGGAAAGATTGGAGAAGAAGCATGCTTCAGACTACATAGACAATTACAAAATGTAGTATATTGTAAAGGAGATCCTGAAAATCACCTCTAAACCAGATTTTTTAAAAAAAGAATTAACATATTTGGTGCAAAGTCAGTAGGGATAGCAGTTCTAGTCTTCCTCACCATTTATTTATTTGAAAATTTCCAGCTACTGTAGTATATAAGGCCATAATCTCGACAGATTTGCAAATATTGATGTTAGTCTTATTTTGTTTTTCTTGCAGCTGCTAAACTTTATCACTCGGGAGCCAAGACTTTCACAGCTCCATGGGGTAACCACAGGAACATATTTTCTGGGGCTCAATATTTGGAAGTCTCTGCAGATATTAACCCCAAGTAGGCACTCCCCTCTTTCCTCAAGGGATTATTACTGATTACAGATAGTCCTTGACTTACAACCATTCATTTGGTGACTATTCAAACTTACAACCACACTGAAAAATAAATAGTAACTTATGACCATTTTTCACATTTACAACCGTTGTAGCATCCTCATGGACACGGATCAAAATTTAGGCGTTTGGCAAACTGATAAGTGTTTATAAGAGTTGCACTGCCCCAGGGTCACGTGGTCCCCATTTTTAGCCTTCCCAGCTAGCTTTTGACAGGCAAAGTCAATGGGGGAAGCAGGACTCCTTTAATAGCCACATGATTCACTTAACAACTGCAGTGATTCTCTTAACAACTTAACAACAACAAAAGGTTCTAAAGTGGGGCAAAACTAAAAACTCTCAGCCAGTCCTTGAGTATTGAAGATTTGTCCTGAAATGAATACAAACTCCAGCTCCTTTGTAGTGTAATGGTGGTTTATTCATTAGCTCAGCAAACAACAAATACTTTTATCTGACAAGAAAGGCTAAAAGCCAGGCAAGGTTAGAGTTGGGTTTGAGTTTGCTCCCTTTCCTTTTATTACCATTATCATGAGACACACCCCACCACAGCCAGGCCTATTCGCAGTTCTAGTTCTGACCACACCTAACCCATTATCCCTAAATGCTATTAAGCTGATAACATGTCTCAATCCTACCCTATTCTGACCCTTACTAACTGATCCCCACCTGATACCACCTTCACCATGTTGTAACCTAAGGCTTAATTACCCCAACCCCCTTTAACAATATGTACCACCCCCCTTTAACAATATGTACCACATCAATACAAAGAGCCATTTCCAGCAGCCCTGCAGTTGTTGCAGAATCCATCCTCAGCTCTGCTGAATCATTCCAAAGCCATCCACCAGCACACACGCAGAAACACAGATCCGGAAACAGCAGAGATAAGGTGACACGGCCAGCTGACTTGCTGTGAGGAGTATTTGGAGCTGATGGGCTCTGTAGTGAACTCAGAGCCTGACAAAAACCTTTCTTGCTTAGCAATAAAAAATTTGGACCCAATTGTGGTCATAAGTAGAGGACCACCTGTAATTGTTACCAGGTGAGGATCTCAGATAAGAGATAGTTATTTTCTGCTCGCAATTGTCTTTCAGACTCTCCAGCCAAGGGAAATGTGCCTTTGTCGAACGAAGGCTGAGCAAAAACTGGGGACGCTAAGGAGGAGCCTCGAGGAGGAATGTCCTCAGAAATCAGCTCAGCTTATCAGACGAGAGAAGGAAGCACCTCCCATGCCTGGGTGCTCTGAACAGCTCATCTGGAGCAAAGGAGAGAAAGAGATGGAGGCAAACTCTCTTGAACCTACTGCAGTTGTCCCCCAGTCCACCGTAAGAATCCTGGGTAGTTGTTGATTGCTAGTTGGTTTGATTCAGAGTATTTATAAACCATCTCCATTTTAATAGAACCTGGGCAGGGAATTGCAACAATAATATTAGAAAACAGAAATGCAAAAGGCCACAAGTAAAACCAGTTTAAACAGCTACGTAGTTGTTATTTTGCCATTATGACTATGATAATGACCTATCACTATGGTTGTATGCACTATGACAAATTCCTTAGGTGTCTAATCACACGACCAATAAAGAATTCTATTTACATCATGAAAGGTGACATATAAATAATTGCAATAAATACCACAGATTCTGGTGCTATGAATTGTTAGTTCAGTAACAAAATGGTGAAATAAGCTGCAACTTGATGGCTATTCCAAAAAGGGCAGCAGGACTAATGAAAGATTTAGAGAAGGTGTAATAAGACAGGTAGAAAAACTCAGTTTATCTCAGATACTTGTAAGAATAAATTGGTGTTTTGTGTCAACAGTACAGTATTTGATGTTGTGACATTATATTAACCCTGATTATGAAAATAACTAAGAGCTTGGATTGGAAAGGTTCAAGGGACAGGAAAGTCAATTTCCTGCAAGGGTAAGGGTCCCTAACCCTGTCAGAATGCTGCCAGGTGGTCTATTTCTCCTTCCTAATTCTGAAACAGTTACATCAAGCATGTAACTGCTTCAGAATTAGGAAGGGGAAATAAACCACCTGGACAGACTCCCCCTCAGCCTGTTTCAGCTTGCTACCAAGGTCCCAATGCCCTGAGGAAGACCTATTGTCACCATCCCGCCTTGGAGTTCTCAAAACACTTTTGTGGCATCTTATTGGCCACTGGTGGACATGGGGCATCGGGGTGGGGGGTTGAAGTGAAAAATTAGTCTAACACTTTGTGCGTGAATTTCATACTCCACCTGACTTCTCTGCAATCACTTTCTCTCAGTAAAAGTTCCCTTTGAAATGCAAATTGTTTTGAGAGTCACGCTTTCCTAAGAAGATAGCTGAGGCCTTACATTAAAGTCTACAAAGTGGCCAACCCAGAAAGGCACCTGCCCTACTGTGGGGGACTGTGCAAACGATGTCAACTCAAGGAAGCAATCAAGCAGAAGCTGAATGCTGGGGCAAAGGCTTGACTAAGTTGGGTGCAAATTCTGCCAGATAGACAGAGGAAGCTGCAAACCTAGAGGATTCACCTAGATGGTCCGTAGGTGTAAGGAAGAAGGACAATTGGGAAAGAAGGACAAAGTGAGTCACCCTTATCCAAGGAAGTCGCCAGCAAGCATGGAAAGAGGAACTGGAAGCGCTGGAGGACAAAGAGGAGGAAGGGGATGAACCCAACTATACTGACCTCCTCATGAAGCAAGCCATGTGATTCATGATATATGCATTTCAAAATTTGAAGGCACAAGAGGCCCTGGCTCACATGTCGAGGAGCGATGGGTGTTGCAACCAGCAGGAGGATGGAGATGGAAAAACTTCATCCCTAGACACCATGGCAGTGGTGACAAGCATCCTGGCAGGAGCAGCAACGATGTTGGGGATCCCGCAAAGGGATGCAGGGGGAGTGAATTCCCTGAGACTGGGAGACGGTACAGTTCCCTGGAGACAGAAGCCCCTCCTCGGCATAAAGTTTGATGGAGATCTCAACAATTGGGATTTTTCCTGGCCCATCTCTCTCTCTCCTCTTTATTCCCTATGGGAGGGCCATTCACCATCCACATGTGCCTTTACTCCCGAGTCGACCCTTGTTCCTTAACTGCTCCCTTCACCTGGCAACTCTGCACATGCACACACTGGGAACAGGCTCCAGCTGTTCTTCTGCCTCACTGATGTCTGACTCTGAAGGCAGCTGATAACTGTCAGAGGGCCCTGGCCCCATCTCTGCCTCTGATGCAGAGCACTTGTCAGAGCCTTCCCCAGACTCCAGGACTGACCCATGCTCCTCCCCAACCTCCTAACTGTCCAAATTTGCTTCCAGCTCCACTGGCAGCTGTCAGGCCACAAGAAGAGTCACCATGCTGGCACGAGAAGGGGCTGTAGCCAGGTGGATAGTAGCCCTCCACAACACCGATGCCCCTGAGCTGTGGAACTTTAACTGATTCCTGCCTATTCTGAGATGGTGATTCAAAGACCCCCTAGCTGATCGGAAAACCTGAGACTGCCTCAGGTCTGTGAGACAGGGGCACAGACCAGCGGCGAAGTAGACTGAGGAATTTTGGAATCTAGCCCGCTGCCTTGAGGACATCCTTGTGAGTTGTTTCAAAGACGGGTTAAACAGTTACCTACACACCAAGTGCACCCTCCCCCTGGCTTGGTGTGAGTGGCCGAGTGGTATGTGTTGGACGAGGAAGTGAAAATTGGCCAAAACTGAAACAGGTATTGCATGGCAAACTATGGAAGAGGTCACCCCCGGAGAGATAGAGGAGACTGCCAAACGCCAAGCCCAGCGCTCCTCTGCCTGCTTCAAATGCAGAAAAGAAGGTCATTGGAAAGCAGAATGCTGAGCTAACTGTCCTACCAAGAAAGGAGGGACAGCTACAGCCCCACATGAAGGAGACAGCCCTAAAAGGCTCAAAGGTAGGGGAGTTCACTCCTTCCCACAAACATGGGTTGAATGCTTTTATGCTTTCGCTTTTGCTATAACTGCTTGGGAATTAGGGAGGGGCTACTTGGAGAGACTCCCTCTCAGCTGGTTTCAGCTTGTTACCAAGGATGTAGCACCCAGAGGAAGACGTTTTATTACCATCCTGCTTCAAAGTTCTCAAAACACTGTTTGCAGTGTCTTATTGGTCATCAGTGGACATGGCGCATTGGGTTGGGGCTGAATGTTGAAATTAGCCTAATGCTTCGCGTGCGAATTTCAGACTCCAACTGCAATCACTTTCTCTCAGTAAAAGTTCCTTTTGAAGTGCCAGTTGTTTCAAGAGTCATGCTTTCCTGAGAATATAGCTGAGGCAGGTCCTTACAGAAAGTCTATCTGGTTTATTATTCAGGTTTTTAACACTTGCATTAAGGCAATCTCCAATGATTTGAATGTTTTGCAGGTAATATTTTTAATGGCCTTTTTAAATGACCCTTCAAGCTACATTCCAAATGTTATTCTGCCTGACTCAACAATGCCCTTTAAAAGTAAATCATAGTTAGCTGGAAAAAAAAAAATCTGACTTAAATGTATGTCTTTAAAAAAAATACCTTCTTGAATTTTGAAGGAGTTCAGTACCTCTTGGATTAAATTGTTATTCTAAAAAACTCCACACACATTGGTATTAGCGGGACATCTCAGGACAGGAACTAATAGTTAAGGCTAAATGATCTCACAATGTGGATTCTTTTGGTTGGCACCTTATTTAAAGGATAATAGCAAATACCAGATGCTTTCACCAGCTCTAGATTAAATGTTCTTCCTTCCCAGATGCTGAAGGACAGGTTTGAGGGAATACCTTTTGCACAAAGGCTTTGCCCTTGGAATAATAATGGGATAGAGTCAGTGGAGAAATGATTTTCTGATTTGTAATTTCTGTGAGGGAGGCTGTTGGGACTTAATCTGTTTTTACTTGACAGATAGTAAACTGCCTGATAGAATTTGCAATGTGGCTCTCTCAGTAAATAAATTTCTGATGGTGGCTGTCAAATTAAGGACACAAATAATACATTAAAGCAGAATGCTAGAAGTATCCTGGCTACGTCCATGTTTATACATTTACGACTTAAATTTTTACATTTAGAACATAGAATAATAGGATTGGAAGAGACTTTGGAAGTCATCTAGTCCGAGCCCCTGCTCAAGCCAGAGATTCTATGCCATTTTGGACAATTTTTTTCTCCAATCTCTTCTTGAAAACCCTCAGTGATGGAACACCCACAACCTCTGGAGACAAACCATGCTAACTGGCTAATTGTTCTCACTATTGGTAAATTTCTTAGTTCTAGGTTGGATCTCTCTTTAATGAGCTTCCACCCAATATTTCTTGTCCTGTCTTCAGGTGCTTTGGAAAATAGGTCAACCTTCTCTTGTCTGTGACAGCCATTTATCAATGTAACTATTATTGTTTTAATTTAGTCAGATCTATATTGAGTCTGTTGACTGTAATAAATTAAACCTATTATTGTTACCTATCCTGGTTTGTGATTGCTTAATTTTTGGAAGGCCATAAAAGAAACCACGGAGATGGTTTAAATTCCATGAAAAGTAAAGAATGGAGCTTTGGCACATAGGTAGCTTTAGTAAAAGCATTGGTAGAAGATACTATGATAGAAAGCTGTCAGATAACTCATGGATAACTGGCAATGATAAAAGCTTTCACACACGTATACTACACAGTAAACACTACACAGAGTGTTTACATCTCCTGTCAGAAAAACTACCAATAAAATAGTTGTTAAAGGATTTCAACTATTTGTACAGGATCATGAGAATTCATGGACACCTTCTATCCTGAACAGGGACTACTACGTTAACTTGAATCCTAAAACAAGAATAAAATGTGGGAATACCTGATACAGGTGGGACATCATCTCTAATTATTAGTAGATCACTTTTTACTATGGACTCTCCCAAAAACCTGAAGATGCAGTTACCATTACTGTACATTCCTTCTTTCAGCTCCAGATATTCCCTTTGGTTTCCCTGTTATCTTACTTCAGCAACAGTTCCTCATTGATGGAATAGACTCAGAAAATTGTGTGATTCTGGTATCTTTGCCAAATATGTTTATTTACTTCTATTTATTTCCCCACTTAAGAGAGCTTTTATTTCATTTGGTTTGTAGTGCTCAAATATACGTGACCCTTTCAAATTCACACATGTATAGCACTTATAGAATAAGAGCCACATTATGGTGGCAAAAACCAGGAATCTGATAACATCTTTTCCGACTAATAAATTATACTAAAAGGCTTAGGCTTTCCCATATTGCAGCTCAGTTCATCAGATGCAGAGAGTGGCTGGATGATGTAGGATTTAAACTGGGATGAGGTTGCAAGGAAGCAGGGCACGAGATGTTGATTATGTAAATGCAGGTTATATGTGAGATAGATCACAAGTACTGAATCTATTAATGATTGTAATAGGTTAAAAACCCACTGTGTTTGTTAGATCTGGGAGGATGGTCCAAGAATGGAGGCAAGACTCAGATAACAACAACAGCTCTTTATTAGTGACTTCAGATCTGAGCAAAGAATCCCAGCCGCAGCAGCCCCTTATATAGGGCTGGCTGCAGCTAGGCAGCCAATGAAGGAGATTTGAGTTTGCCGCTCTTGGCAGGGCCAATCGCGGCAGCCCGTTTACTAGCCAATCGGATCAGTCTGCGGTGACCAATCACGACCTGCTATTCGCGGGCCAATCAGAGTTGCAGGCTTTCGAGCCTGCTAGTCCGGAACAGTGTTGTTAAAACCTTCTAAGGATTGCTTGAAACTTCTTGATGCATATGAAATCCAACAATTGAAGCCCCCCCATTTCCAAAACAGTTGCCTTCTTTGGAGTATATTCATCATATCCTAGGATAAAACAAATAATTGTATTTTTTGTATTGATGCAATTGTGTCCGCCATTAAATATTCTTACTTGAATCTTAATATCTATGCCCGATTTTATGACCTTTTTTTGCAGTGGTTGATTAAGCAAATGCCGTGATCATTAAGCAAATGCGATGGTCATTAAGCGAACATGGTGTTGTTAGATAAATCCATTTCATCCAATGATGATTTTTGGGGTGATAATTGGAAGTAAATGCCAGAAGCTAGCAAAAAATGCTCCCAAGTCATGGCTACTTGCAGCTACCAATCGCCACACATGCAAACCTATTTCTAAGTGCTCAAAATGTATCGCATGACTGGGAGGTTACAATAGTCAGAACTTGAGAACCAGGTTTGGGGGTATCCATTGTAATTTTAAACAATTGCTAAGTGACCGATGATTAAGCAAAGATGCCTGTACAATGTGATTTATCTAACTTAGATATTACTGATAGAATTGTATAATATTTATTGAACATTTTGTATTAATTCCCCTTTAAATTATAACCATATAAAATTATAGTGTTAAACAATAATTCTTCCCAATGTGCTGTAACTGTTTCTTTAACATTTTACACCTGTTTATTTGGGTGGGGGGGAGTTGTTTATCCTATCTCTATATCACCTCCAAGTAAAGGTTCATATATACATGTCCTAATAGGTGGTTTTATAAATGTTTATGCAGGCTGACCCTGCATTGGAGATTCTGGGGCTGAAAACATAAACGGGCCATTTTGCAATTGGGGCTGTTTACTGACTTCTATGAGAAGCACAGACAAATCCATCAATTTTGGACCAAATAAGAGCTGGTTTCTCCCTTTCGGCCAGAGGTGCCAAACCTTTTTGGCACGAGGGACCAGTTTTGTGGAAGACAATTTTTCCACAGACTGGAGAGGGGATGGTTTGGTTTCACTCACTTGTGCACCAGTCACCTCCAGTTATTCGGCCTGGTTCCTGGGGGTTGGGATCCCTGCTTTAAAAAATTATCAGTATGAAGAGACTTGCTTATTTTAGATGGGTGAGAGAGGAGGACGAATGGATGAAAAAAGAATTGCATTTGGTACCATACCTACTTAGTTAAATAGCAGCATTTCAATGTAGCTATAAAGAAATGATGAAGTCACTGGAAATTAAAATAGCTGATAGCTTGGAATTTTGCTATTGAATGTGTTGGATCTACATTTCAGTGTTGCCTTGAATAACTGATTTAAGAAGGTGCTTCTTTTTAGCAGCAACTGTAACAAAAGAGCAAAAATCCCATCACCCATTATCTAGTTTGCCTAATGATGAATATTTTCTGTCTGTTCTTTTTTCTACCTTTTCTCATCTCAGGAACTGATTAAAAGGGGAGAAAAGCAAAATGATGAGGGAAGCAGGATTTATGTTCATATTATTTTTCGACAATCTGGCTGATAAAGTGGCTTATATTCCTCTGAAATTTGCCACAAACTATCTGCTGTCTATAGGCATCACTTCCTCCCATGCTGTAATGTGCAGTCAAGGCCTTTTTCTACATCTCCTCAGAGATCCAATCAACTCTGGAATATCAGTTTGATCATCATCTTTTTATTGCTGTTGCCTTTGTTAATAAAATTTTACCAAGAGCTTTCAAATTATTTGTTATTTTCAGTGCTTAGTTGACCAAATGACCTCAAATTGGGTCCAATTCCTGGTTGTTATATAGAGAAATGGTTGCCATATCCATGCACCCCAGATGAAAATCCATAATCTTTCAAGGATAGTCCTGTTCTATTCTTGATCTTGACTTAAGGAGGCCTTTGCCAATGAGAACGGAGGCCTGCAGGGATTCACGCAGCTGTCCTGGCCTCCATTTTTGTTGGCAAAGGCTTTTTGCAAAAATGATTGGAGCCTATAGGGACACAATCTGTCAGCCTCCAAAAATCCTTTTCTGCTTGTCTTTCCAGCTGCCATAGAAACGGGGGAGGGAAGAATAATTGGGCTCCGTGGGGGGGAAGGGTGCTGGAGATTTAAGTTGGTGAAATGTAAAAGTTGGGATGTTTTCTTGCCTATGCTTACTTGCTTACTGCGCAGATGTATCCTCTTATCTCTCTAGGCCAAGGCCAACTGTCTCTGCATACCAGATGTGTGAAACATCACCTGAAGATGCCCCACATGACATTATACACACCTTAGATTGGATGGCCAGTTTGAAGTATTGGGGGTGGGAACATGGGATAACTTTCTATATGTGATTTTTGCGCCTATTGCCTCAGATCTTGTATTCTTCTGATGCTACCACTTCAAATTCAGTAAGAGTCCCTTTCTCTATAACAATGGAGTCTAAGGTTTTCTTTCTTGGATTTTGAATGGAGCCACACCAGACACAATCTCTCATTCAAATTTCTTAACAACCGGTTCTTTGAGCAAGGCCTAATATGTGGGTGTGGCTTCGTGGTCATGTGACTGGGGTAGGAATGGCTTGCTGATTGGGCATGGCTATGTGGTCATATGACTGGGGTGGACGTGGCCAGGTGGCCATGTGACTGGCAAACCAAATGTAAGTGGTCCTCGCTTAATGACTAGGTCCTTGCTTAATGGCCAGTGGCTTAGCAAGTGTTCTAGTTTACGACTTACCTCCACAGAGCTACTTGGCCTGTTTTTGGTGTTTGACAGCCACACATACACACACCCTTCTAACCCTGCTATTCTTTGATTCTGTAAGGATCTCCTGCTAGAGCAGTGGGTTTGGACTAGATGACCTCCCAGTTCCCTTGCAGGCCAGCCCTAAATTGCTGTGCTGCTTCAAAGTCTTCTGAAGCCAGGGATTATGTCCTTCCTTCCTCTCCTTTTTTTCTCTCTCCCTCCCTCTCTTCCATGTATTTATCTATCCATCCATATATCTCATTTACTTTCTTCTCCCTCTCTCCCTCTTTCTTTCTTTCTTTCTTTCTTTCTTTCTTTCTTTCTTTCTTTCTTTCTTTCTTTCTTTC
>NW_020769378.1:1381766-1427109 GCF_900518735.1 Pseudonaja textilis
GGGGGGGGGGAAGGAAAGGGGGTAAAGACAGTGAAAGGTTTAAGACTAGAAAAAAACAACCAAAAAGAAGAAGAAGAGTTTGAAAGATAAGTATAATATTAGAAAGCAACAGAAGAGGGGATTACAGATGAGAGAATTAGAAGTAGATAGACAAGGGGGTAAAAAGGGGAGGGAGAAGAAGAGGGGGAAGAAGGTAAGGAAAAGAAGTTGTAAAAGACAGAAGCAAGATATAGAGAAACAGGGAAAAGATATAAGGATTGAAACCATAAGCCTGTTTTGAGATAATGGGTAAAAATTTAATTGTAAAAGGGATTCTGCAAAGGTACATAAGATTATAATATATAATAATATAATGTTATATTACAAATAGAAATAATTTTAGAAAATATGACTAAAATGATGGATAAAATATTCATTGTAATGTAGTGGAATGTTTGTTAATAAATAAATGAATTAAAGTGAATGAGATAATTAAATTAGGAAAGGATGGGAACATTTTAATTATTATTAATGTTTATAAAAATATGAGTGAGAAATATGGGGGAAAAAAATTAATTATGGAAAGTTTATAAGTGTTCCCAAGGAAGTATGACATTTAATTGAAAAGAAATGTAAAAGATGTTAAGATTTTAATGAATATTAATGATAGAATTGAATTGGAATGGAATGTATGATTTATTTACATATGTAATCTTTCCTTTTTAAGAATATAGTGTGTATTTTAAGAATGTATCAAGCAGAATTCGATTGGAAGTTATGTATTATATTGAATGCTATAATCTTAAAGGTATACATTGAAGCTTAAATAAGAGTTGAATGGATAAAATTAAAAGATATAAAGGTGTCATACTCCAATTAGTAACTACAGGGAAAAAATTGTTTAATGAGAAAAGATGATATGAAATTGCAACAGGACAAACAAAAGTATAAATATAACGATTTGAATTGAGATGAGATAATTAAAATAAAGTTGAGAAAATTAAAAGAGGGGCAAAACTATGTAGAAAATATAAAACAGTAATAAGATATGGAATACAACATAAAAATGAGCATGAAATTGAGTTTGTCTCTGTATGCAGAAGTGATAACCTGGGACCATGCTATTTCCAAAAAAAAGATGTTTTATTTGTATTTTGTTTTTGTGAAAACCCAAATAAAATTTTCAAAAAAAAAAATACATTCTGCTTATATTGAAAAGGTGCTCAGTCTAATCTAGGTTTTTATCAATAAACAGCATTGGCATATTCAGGAATTAAATCTCAACAAATGGTGGATAAATATGCTCACAGTTTTGCTTCACTTCCTGCAGGCATATATTTGGTAGCATTTTTAATGCGATAACAGAATTTTAAATATTGGCTGAAAAGGCCTAATGAGTGTTGGGAGAAATCTAATCTCAAGGGCATGTTTATTAATGTTTATTCGAAATGCTGCCTGCATGCTACTCCCCAGCCATTGTGCAGCCCCCTGAATTCCTACAAACAGTTCCAGAAAACCATAACATTATTAACGTGGCAGAAGGGGGAACATATTAAATACATACAGCTTGTAATAACAATGACAACAGTAGGAACAAATCCAAGATACGTGTTCCAAAGCTCCACACTATCTAATGGCCTTTCCATATGTGCCCAGAAAATGAATCTTGGAAATGAAGAACATTTCCAAAAGGGCTACTTCTACGGAACTTAATATCCAGGCAAATTCACAGTGAGATAGGTCATCTATAAAGTTGAGAGCCAAGATCTCAAATTGTACCAAGAAAGCAATGTCAAATAGTCCAGGTCTTCCAATACAGATATAATCTCCTGGTTTCATGTATTAATGAGCAGTTTAGCTGTCACATTTTCCACTTACTGAAGCTTCTGAACACTCTTCAAGGTAATACAATTTAGAGTTCAAAGATAACTCTTCCTAGTTCTAATCACTCAGTAACGTTCACTAACTATAGTCGTATAAATAGATTCTATGCCACAGTGACTACGAAGGAACAAGAGACAGGCACGAATTTATTCTGCAAGGGGAAATAGAGCCTCACCCTGAAAAGATTGAACTCCAAACATAAGTATCAGTCTGTGGGATCAACTGCTTCTAGAGTTAGATTGTAAGGAGTCCTAGAGTGGCATATCTGACAATCATAAATAGTGATAGAATCTCACTTATGGATGACCTTTCCCAACAATTTCATATAGCTATTGAAAAGCACAGAGGATCAGATGAAACCTGCAAAATACAATACGTCAATGGCCTCACTGCCAAATAGGTCGACTATGTTTGGGACATAGGGAACAGGAAAAAGCAGAACTATCTTAGTACAATGAGCAAATGTGTTCACCAGGCAATACAAAAATATCAAGGCTAATAATACAGAAACTCAACAGACTCTCAATAGGCTTCCTAGCACTATGGTAGGGTGCTGGACAGTAGACTTGCCAGGAGAAGGCTGTGGTGGGAGGCCCAGAGGAGGGTCTGCCAATGGGTGACTCCAGAAAAAGAATGAGCAAAAAGCACGTGCTGAAGGCACTCCGCAAGGGTTACCCAGGTATTGTTCGTGTGAAGTCCTTAGGCTGAAGTTATGTGTGGTGGCCAGGGATGGACCAGACAATATCTGAATGGGTGCCAGGGTATCAGCAGTGTCAGGAAATTAGGCCATTACCCCAAAAGCTCCAGTAAGAGAGTGGGAAGCTCCCAGAGGTCCATGGTCACGCCTGCACATTGATTTCGCGGGGCCCTTCCAAGGCCAGACCTCTCTTATCTTAGTAGATGCTTTCTCCAAGTGGGTTGAGGTAATTTTAATGCTCTACAACATCTGAAAATGTTAACTTAGCTTTACAAAAGGTGTTCGTCATCCATGGGCTTCCTGACCTAATTGTATTAGATAACGGGCCACAATTTACTTCAAGAAGTTTCGAGCTGTTTCCCATTGGTTTAGGCATAAGACACACATTAATTGCTCCTTTCAATCCCTCTAGTAATGGCATGGCATAACGAGGGGTAAGATCTGCAAAAGAGGCTCTAGCAAAGATGGACCCAGGGCCATGGCCAACAATTAGCAACTCTGCTAATTCAGCATTCTACTCCATGTCCATCCACAAATCATAGCCCAGCAGCATTATTAATGGGCCAAAGACTTAGGTTGCATCCTGCCTATACACCAGACAAGCCCCTTGACTTGCATAGCAACACCAGGGAGTTTGAGGTAGGGGACCAGGTATTCGCTAGGAATTACACTGGTAATCCCCTGTGGCTACCAGCATCCATAACTCGTATAACCGGGCCATGTTTGTACATTGTGAAGTTAGAAGATGGCCGGACCTGGAGGCACCACATTAATCAATTAAGTGATTAAGCGAGGGAACCTAAGGCCAGGAGCTGTATTAACTAGGGAGAACAATGAGTTCTCAGGAGCTGACACAAGACTGTCTGCACCAATAACACGCCAGTAGCCACGCTCACCAGATAGGCCTTGGGTTGAGGAATCACCGGTGGAGTTCCAACTGCAGCAGTCGGAGGTTCCGGTTGAACAGGTTCCAGCCAAGGAGGTTCCCGCTGCATCCAATGAGCCATCGCTGCGCAGATCAACTAGGATCCAGCGCTGCCAAGCCTACCTTGAAGACTACGTATGCGCTGTTGAGGTGTGAAGGAGTGCTATGTTCTGAAGTTCCCCCTCTGGTCCAGTTTCCAGCAGGGGGCACCAGCCACAACCTGATTGGCTGATAGTTTGACAGCTGACTATATAAGGAGCTGTCAAACAGGACAACGGCTGTTGCCTCACAGCTGAGTGGTTTATTCTCTGTTAGCGCACAAATTCAATAAAGCCTGAGCAACCAATTTAGCTGCCTATGAAGAATGCTGTAACTTTAATGCATCCATCTTATCTAGCTAGCAATCAGCTTGTAAGCCTTCCACATTAGTGTATCCATTACCGCTAGTCTGGAAAGAGAGGGGGCAGGAACAAGTGTGCAGAGGACTGTCGGCAATGCATTCTCCTTCCTTATCTTCAAAATTGTTGGCCAGAGCTAAGAGTATATTCTAGCATGATGCCTTTAACACAGGCTCCCCTCCTGGAACAGATACCTCAGCTGGGACAGCCACCTAGAACTATGTGTATGCATCACCTATTTTCACATTCAGATCTCTCTAATTGGAAAAATTACGTTTCATACAGAGAAGATCTATATAGAATGCCCCCTTTGTTGACTTCTGTTTTTAAAACTCTCCAACCTACTTGGGGTGAGTATACTAATTTGTTGGATGTTGAACTTACCCCTACAGAGAGAAGACCATTCATAAAGAAAACAAGAGAACACATGGCAGTCCAAAGGGCAAATGATAACCTGGGCCCCACCCTGGCTCAGCTGTTCTCTGAGGAACCAAGGTTTGCAATTTTGGGGGGTGCTGCCGCACATTGCTAGCTCATGTTTAAGTGATCATCCACTAGGACTCCAAGGTCCTAGTTAGTGTTTTTGAGCCAGGTTTCACCTAATCTGTACTTTGGTTTTACATATTAAATGTCATGTTGTTAGATAAGACCCATTGTTCAAGTCTATCAAGTTCTTTTTGGATACTGAGCTTGTCTGTTGGGGTGTTGGCTATTCCTGGCCGCTTATTGTCAACTACAAATTTGATGAGTCCCCCTTCTATTCCCTCATCTAAGTCTTTTATGAAGTTATTGAAGAGCACTGGGCCTCCATGTAGATGTAGTACCATTAAGGTCTATGCATTGAGTAGGGTTGGTCAGCCAGTTACAAATCTGTCTGATGGTGATATTGTCTATCCCCCAGGTTGACCACAGGTTGTGGTCTACTTTGGTCTACTTTGTTGAATTTGTTGCTGAAGTTTAAATATACTATGTCCACATATTTAAACTATGAAGTTTAAATATACTATGTCCACATATTTAAACTATGAAGTTTAAATATACTATGTCCACATATTATGTCTACTAATTTAGTCACTTTGTCAAAGAATGAAATAAGATTGGTTTGGCATGATCTGTTTTTAACAAACCTGCGCTAGCTACTACAGTTATAATTTTGCTTCTAGATGTTCATAATCTATTTTTTAAATTATTTTTTCCGGTATCTGTGGTGACCAAAATTGGATGCAATGTTCCAGGGGTGGCCTTACTAAGGCTTTATAAAGTGGTACTTATACTTGACTTGATTTTGATTCTATGCCTCCGTTTATAGAACCAACAATTGTTATAGCTTTTTTGGCTGCTGCCGCACACTGGTTTATATTTGGTCCACTAAGATTTCAAGTTCCCTCTCACAATTACTGTTTTTGAGCCAGATTTCATCAAATCTCTAATTCACTCAACACTGTCCAACTATTTACAAAGTACCTTATGATTCTTGACTTTTGACGAATGTATCTTTTGCTTTATGTACACTGAGAGTATTTGCACCAAGACAAATTCCTTGTGTATTCAATCACACTTGGCCAATAAAGAATTCTATCTATCTATCTATCTATCTATCTATCTATCTATCTATCTATCATCTATCTATCTATTGGTATTTATGTTAATGTTTCCAATTTGTTCAACCTGTTTAGAATACATTCAACAACTTGAAGAAAAAATATTGGAATATTCATTCTGGTGCCATTATCTGAAAGATTTAAGATCTTAAGATCTTAAGCATATTTTCTAAATAAATTCAATTGAGTATTGTAGCTAGTTTCTTCTTTTATATTTTTTTCAGCAGAGGTAAAGAACATTTTAACCTCAAAACATTCCAACCTAGGAAGAGCTGCACTGTTTTGAGTATCAAAAAAAGCATGTGCTTTAAGTTAATTTCAAAGCTACAATAAATAGTTGTGTTTTGAGTGTGTTCAAACCACAACTGTTTTGAATAATAGGCCTGATGATAAGTGTTTGCTGATCTATTGACACAGTGGTGAGGCAGTGAAAATCTAAAACGTATTTGATTAGTGTGTGTGGAGGGGAAAAACCACTTAAACACATGGCCACATAATTGTTTATAACTGCCTGGTTGTCTTAACAATTTATTTCTGTGGCTTTTTTTAATAAACATCTTTTTATGGAGCAGTTAAGAGAGTCAATTTGGTGTAGTGGTTAAGGCACCAAGCTAGTGTCAGCATTCCAGAAAACCTAAACTCCAATAAATAACTCTGAGACAGACATGTTCTCAAAGTTTCCTTTTATTAGAGTAGTAAACTGGCACATCTGGGAAATCCCGAATCTGAAAGTTCCAGGTTTCCCTCCAATAAGTAAAAAATTACAAATCCAGCTCCTGCACCCATCATTCCATCACATGCCCCAATCATCATCCATCCCAACTTGAGACGTCCCCTCAACCACTCCTCAGCCAGGTGCAGGAATAACATGACTTTGACTTAGAAGAAGAATGCTATTATGCCTAACCACACACACTCCATGAAATTCCCCCCCCCCATCTTCCCAGACTCAAGAATGGGGCAGCGTGGAAGCTTCTGGTACTAATATGGCTTCCAAAGCTGACAGCTAGAGACTGTGATTTTTAGGCTCATTGTGGGGAGAGCCCAGCACGGGTATGGCTGGACTTCCAGGTGCCAAGCCTCCAGTCAGGAGGAAGGGCTACTGCAGCTGTTACAAGACATCTGGGACTGCTGCCTTGTCAGCAAATGTTTGCTTGACAGAATGGGACTCCTGCTGCTATCGGAAACCAGAACACAGCTATGGATGGGGAGGGAGACAAGCCAGCAGGGAGGCTGTTCCAGATGTTGGATCACTAGGGGGATTGTGGCTAGGTGTTGGGTCTCTGGGGTGTGCAGCTGGGTGTGGGTGTGGTGGCAGTTAGCATAATAAAACACGCTGGAAGGCTGCAACTTCCAGCACTGATTTGCATGGAATTTCAACATTCTCATTCACTGTGTACCAAGGCACCAGACTGAGAGTAAAGACTGGTTGCTGCTAAGGTGTTGTGCTCTTTTATTGGCATGAGCTGTGGTTCTTGCCTTGGTCTGGCCCTGGAATGTAAATGTGCAAAGATTTGAAAAATTTTCACACCCCAAAGCAGTTGTGTTGTTATTTCAAGACCTGCACACACTAACCGAAAATTGTGGCTTAATTTAGCATGTTCAGGGCTAACCAGTGGAAAAATAAAGAAAACAACTTCAAAAAAAAAGGCTTCAAAGATTTTGATATTTTAAACTCCAGAGTCTTGTTCTTGAGGCCATAACATTACCCAGTGCAGTTAACACAATCATTTTCCTCCAAACCCTTTGAAGAGGAACAAGAAAGAACATAAGTTTAAGGTTTGCATTCATTTCAGAAAAAGACCCGGTTCCACTCTAGTTACAATCTTGTTAGAATGAACTTCCTCCAGCTCAATGAATTTTATACTCATGGTTTTCCCCAGGAAATTGATTGAACATTTCCACAAAGTTCAGATTAAATTGCTGCACAGAAAGAAGCACAATGTTCTGGCAACAACTCGTTTCCCAAATAATCAAGTAAATATGAAATTGTGTTGCACTTGTGGGATATGGATTAATCAGTAAATTTTCATCTTATTTCCTTTTAAAATATACCAAATGTCAGACTAAACTCGCAAGGCTTGATTGTTATAACCTTAGTTTCAAACCACATTTGTAGATAAATCCATAAATTAAAATTAATTCAATGAAATCTTTTTTGAGCAGACAGTAAAAAAGCGTGGGGTTGAAGTAAAAAATTAACTATCCTGGCAACAAAGCTCAGGAGATTTAAATCCCCGTTAACCATGTGGATTCTTAATTTACTAATGGCTCCAAACAAAGGTTTCGTTGGTTAAGTGCTATCAAATCAGATTAGACACCAGAGGTGGGATTCAAATTTTTTAACAACCGGTTCTGTGGGCATGGCTTGGTTGGTGGGCATGGCTTGATGGTCATATTATTGGCTGGATGTGGCCAACTCAATATCACTCACATCGAGGTATGCATCTCCTCGCCTGGCCTCTCATGATTGTGGGGATGCTGCAACAGTTGTAAGTGTGAAAAATGGTCATAAGTCACTTTTTTCAGTAACATTGTAACTTTGAATGGTCACTCCACACAAGCAAAGTACCAGAAAAGGAGGGGGAAAAAACTCTAGAGAAATTCCTGAGATAGGAAGTCTAGTCCTGCCAAGAATGTAATAATAAGGGTTAACAGAGAGGCAGTTTCTGTAAGCAACACCAGAATGTTTCCTTCCTGCCTTACAGGATTAGGCCAGTAATTTCTTCTAATAACTGGTTCTCCAAACTGCTTAGAATGTTAACAACCGGTTCTGGCAAATAGGTGCGAACTGGTAGAATCCCACCTCTGTTAGACACCCCCTAGTGATCTCATGGATAATGTTATCTCAACCTCTTCTATCAACATTTCATACTTCATCCAAGAACTTTAAAGTGATCTCCTTAATTTTTCTACCCACCTTGTCTTTCACTTCTACTTCCTTCAGTCCTTCCAGCAATGGTCACATGCTGACTTACAATGGTAGTTCCAGCAGTCCCAATTGTCACTTTAAAGCAAATTCAGTGCAGTTGTTGGGCATACTGTCATGTGATTGCCACTTGCAACCTCCCAATGGCCTCCCCGTTGAGTTTGCTTGTCAGAAGCCAGCAGCAAAGATCATAAATGGAGATCATGTGACAGCAGGACATTGCAATTGAGAGCTGGTTGCTAAGCACCCAAATCACATTACTGTGGGAACAGTGCAATGGCTGCACTATAAGAACTGGTCATAAGTACCACTTATTCAGTGTCATCATAACTTTGAATGGTTGCTGAACACATGGTTGTTAGATGAGAATTACCTGTGTTATGATCTGTTTTTCTTTAGTCAAAGAACTAATTAACCATGAACAATTAAACTATACAATTGTATAAACCCATATACAACCCAGGATAGGATATATCCTGTCTTCCATACATACAAATGAATTCAGAAAGTATACAGATCCTTTCACTTTTGTCAATTTTGTTATGCTGCAACCTGATTCTATAGTTGAAATTCATAATGACAAAGTGAAAACAGAATTATGTACATGATAACTATTTGGTTTTTCACAAGGATTGCAAGTTTTTATTTTCTTTATATTTCATTTATATATTAATTTACTCAAGTTTGTATGCTGCCTACTTTTCTGATTAAAGGCAGCTTACAACATATGAAGTAAAAATGCATTTAATCAAACATAAATAAGAAACAAAACAATTCAAAACTGTAAATATATTTTTAACTGCCATCAAATGCCATCTACTCTCTTTAAAAAAAAGTCTTCATGACATCTTTTACACCATTGTATGGTAGGACCAGAGGTGGTATTCAGCAGGTTCTGACCAGTTCTGGAGAACCGGTAGCAGAAATTTTGAGTAGTTCAGAAAACCAGCAAATACCACCTCTGACTAGAGATTTTACGGTATCCTTCCCCTGCCACGCCCACCAAGCCATGCCTATAGAACCAGTAGTTTAAAAAAATTGAATCCCACCACTGAGTAGGACACATTTACTCTTAGGAGCAAGCAGTTCCAGAAGGAGGTAGCTACTTCTGAAAAATTGACTCCCAGACCTCCCATTTATTTCAAAATGGGTATTCCCCTCATTTTGCAGATTGGGCAAATTTTACATGAATGAGTTGGTTCTGAAAGTAACAGCAACCCAAACTGTAAAGGATTCTATCAGGAATATCTTGGAATTAAGTAAAACCAGGATAATACCAAGTAGTTGTCACTCTTTGAGGAAATTATAGTTAGCTAGATAACTATTTTATCTTCTTTTTTTTGTCACCCAGGTTAGGAGGCCTTCATCTAGTGGTGGGATTCAAATAATTTAACAACCTGTTTGCCCAGGGTCAGGTTGGCTGTTGTGGGAGGCATGACCCATCCCCGTCCTCCAGCTCCACCACACATGTGGGACGAGCCTCCCGCAATGGCCGACCTGACCCTGGGCAAACCAGTTGTTAAATTATGGCCCTCATCATAGTGGGTCCTGGGCGCTGTGCTGTGCTGCAATGGAAAAACGGGTGGCTGGCGTGAGGGGAGGAGGAGGAGCAGGGAGAAGAAAGAGGGAAAGCAGCCTTCTTGTTCCCTCACATCGACTGCTCTGTTGCCTGTTTCTCCACTGCAGGGCAATGCCCAGGGTCCACTCTGATACTGGGGGTGGGTGGGTAATTTAAAAACCGGTTTGCCTGAACTAGTCAACTGGCTGAATCCCACCACTGATAACAGATAACAGATAATCAGAGTTGGAAGGGACCTTGTAGGTCATCTAGTCCAACCCCCCCATCCAAGCGGGAGACCCTACACCATTTCTGACAAATGGCAGTCCAGTCTCTTCTTGAAAGTCTCAAGTGATGGCGCTCCCACAACTTCCGAGGGCAACTTCTGTTGCATTGGTTGATTGGTTCTCACTGTCAGAAAGTTTCTCCTTATTTCCAGGTTGAAGCTCTCCTTGTTCAGTTTCCATCCATTATTCCTTGTCTGGCCTACAGGCACTTTAGAAAATAGCTTGACCTCTTCCTCTTTGTGGCAACCCCTCAAATATTGGAAGACTGCTCTCATGTCTCCCCTGGTCTTTCTCTTTACTAGACTAGCCAAGCCAAGTTCCTGCAACCGTTCATTGTATGTTTTAGCCTCCAGTCCCCTAATCATCCTGGTTGCTCTTCTCTGTGCTCTTTCAAGAGTATCAACATCTTTTTTATAATGTGGTGACCAAAACTGGATGCAGTACTCTAGGTGTGGTCTTACTAAGGCTTTATAGAGTGGTATTAGTAATTCCCTTGATCTTGATTGTTTCCCTTTGTTAATACAACTTAGGATTGCATTAGCTTTTTTGGCTGCTACTGCATACTGCTGGCTCATATTTAGCTGGTTGTCCACTAGGACTTCAAGATCCCTCTCACAGTTACTGCTATTGAGCCTGGTTTCACCCAGTCTATATGTGTGCTTTTGGTTTTTCTTGCCTAAGTGTAGGACTTTACTTTTCTCTACATTGAATTTCATTTTGCTAGATATGGCCCAGTGTTCTAGTCTGTCAAGATCCATCTGGATCTTCAGCCTATCTTCTTGGGTGTTAGCTATTTCTGCCGGCTTAGTATCATCTGCAAATTTGGTAAGTTCCCCTTCTATTCCCTTATCTAAGTCGTTAATGAAGATATTGAAAAGTACTGGGCCTAAGACGAAACCTTGTGGCACCCCACTGCTTTCTTCCCTCCCTGTAGACTTCGACCCATTAAGGGCTACCCGTTGAGTACGGTTTGCCAGCCAGTTGCGAGTCCATCTAGTGGTGGTGCTATCCCACTTTTTTCTAGCTTACTAAGAAGTAGGTTGTGGTCTACTTTGTCGAATGCCTTGCTGAAATCTAAATATATTATGTCCACAGTATTTTGCTGGTCTACTAATTTAGTCACTGTGTTGAAGAATGAAAGAAGGTTGGTTTGGCATGATCTGGTTTAACAAACCCGTGCTGACTGCTAGTTATTACTTTACTTGTTTCTAGATGTTGGCAGATCTGTTTTTTTATTATCTTTTCCAGTATCTTCCCAGGTATTGATGTTAGGCTGATCGGTCTATAGTTTCCTGGGTCTGTTTTTTTTTTCCTTTTTTGAAGAAGGGAACCACATCAGCTCTTTTCCAATCCTTTGGTAGTTCCCCAGTGCTCCAGGATTTTTGAAAGATATGGTGCAGTGGTTCTGAGATGACCTCTGCCTATGAGATAAGTTCAATTACTGTATTCAGTAGTTTGAATATTTTTAGCGCTTCCTCCCCTTTTTAGTGTGGAAACATAATTGGTATTTTCAAGTCATTTGGCCTCTGCTGTTTTCCATACCTGCTTGCAAGTCAAAATCAATTGGGTAAACTCGATTCAGCTATCATGATAATCTGAATAGTATTCTGGAGGAAATCTGCCCCTGTAAATGACTCTTGTGATAAGCATTTGCATAGAATAAGCAAATGCCCCTTGTAGTATCCACATCAAATAAGAAACGTTTGAATCTACTGAATTCACAGTTTGTATGTGAATCTGGCCAATTGGAGCATCTGGAATACTCTTCACATGATGTGCTGGAGACACCAACACTTTCATCTTTCCATAATAGTGTTAATAGATTACATTGTTACTACTAATAGTCTTAATCACTTAATCAGGCTTTGCAACATTGCACCAGTAGAACATTTTGTATACTTATCATTGATGCTTTCCTGCTGAGGTAGCAAATGTTCGAAATCTGTTTTTCCTTCCCCTTTTTAAAATACCTCTAGGATTTATTATTGGTACATGTCACCAGTAAGAATATATAAAGGTTCTTCAAACTTGTAATGGAAATGAAATCAACAGGAAGGGACATCGATGGATGTGTAAAAAAGCCAGCAAATTTTGGACTCAATTACATATAGTTTTTAACAATCCACATGTACTTAAAATCAGACATTTCTTATACAAATTTTCTTTATGCGCAGTTGACATTGTCATTTTATAATTCTGAGTCCACAATTTTTGCCATTTCTCTAGATCAATCCCATATCCAAAATTCTTCCCCCAAACAATCATTGTTTCTTTAACTTGTTCTTCTTCCAGTTTAATTTCTAATAAATATCCATACAATTTTTTAATCTCCTTTTCATCAGTACCTGTCAAAATCTTATCTAAATCAGTCAATTTATCATAGAAACCTTCTGTTTTAGAATCTTTATTATACCTTGAATGTATTTGCGCGTATGAAACCAATTCATCTTTATACCTTGTTCATCTAGTTTTTGCATAGATTTAAGCTCACCCTTTTCATTCAGTATTTCATCATATCTAACTGTTTGTTCCTTTTTGTATATTATAGAATAAGAAAATGCTTCAATAGTCAATAGCCAGACTGGAATTTTCAAATAACATTGCCTATTAGTCTTCTCCCAGTTTAATCACAGAGACTCCCATATATAATGTCTTCTAAAATACCCCTGTGTTTTAGTTCCTTTATACCAGGGGTTCCCAATCTGGGGTGCTCGCACTCCCTGCGGGTGTGAGATGATATTCCAGGGGGTGCGAGAAAAGTCCAGGTAATCATATTAAAGAATAAAGTAACAATCTTTTTTTGATAAAATATTATTTGGAATTCGCATAATTTATCCTTGAGCAAAATATAAATTTCAGGGGGTGCGAGATTCGAGTGAAATTTCTTTAGGGGTGCAGGGTGAAAAAAAGGTTGGGAACCACTGCTTTATACCATAAAAAAGCATGCCACCCCAACAACAGATCATGTCCTTCTAAGGTCAACAAACTAGCATTTCTTAATGTTATCCATCCCTTAACCCACATGAAATTTGTAGCTTGATAGTACAGCTTCCAATTAGGCAAACCAAATCCTCCTCTTATTCTAGCATCTTGCAAAAGTTTTAATTTTATTCTCGCTTTCTTACCTTGCCGTTTATATTTCAACACAATTTTATTTAAATCTTCAAAACAATCTTTTCCAAGCCTAATTGGAATTGTTTGGAACAAATATAAAATTATGGATAATATATTCATCTTGATTGTTGATATTCTCCCTATTAATGACAGTTGTAAATTTTCCCATTTTGCCAAATCTAGCGCTATCTGCTGCTTAAGTTTAATACAGTAAAGAAAAAATTCTCACCAAACCGGCACACTTTCTCTTTCTATTCTCTTCCGTTTTGGAGGGGTCCCAACTTCAGCAGCTTTAATGGCTGCCTCTTTGCCACTGGCAAGAAGAGCTTCTCCTGGATCTACCAAGGACTTTGAGGTATCCTGGGGTCGATGGGATGCGCTCTTTACCTTCACTGTCTCTTTGGGATGGTTTAGATCCGTTTGGACCATCCAGGAGCAAAGATATCGGCAGCGATCTCAGACCTCCAAGATCGCATGCCGTATCATCGTGATGCCAGCTCCGCCCTCCCCCCGCAAAAACTCATGTAACTGTTTTTACGTATGATAACTACAGTAAGACGTGGACAAAGGTAGAAAGATTCAACTTTACTCACAGCAGAGGAATGGATGATGAAGATGATGGAATTTGCTGAGATGGGCAAATTGACCCCATTTAATTAGAGATACATCACTGTCTAAATTTAAGGGTGATTTGGAAACTCTTACTGACTTTTTGTAGGAAACAGACAAAAATTAAATTCCGATATATAATTTTTATGATTGGAAGAAAAATAGTTATAGAAACAGTGCTGTAACTCTAGAATAGCTAGTAAATTTATATTTACACCTATAACTGCTCTTAAAAAAATATCAAAAGTCACTTCTTTCCTGTTCTTTGATTTCTATATTTTTGCCTTTGATTATTTTCTTTCCTTTTTTCATTCTAAATATCTGATCTTGTTATCTTTTATTCTGTATTCTAATGAAGTTTATTTTTAAACAAAATTTAAATACATTCCAGAGTTAACCGAAACTCTTTTTACAAACTGAATCTTAAATTCTATTTTAAAATGCATAGAAATAGCAATAAGCTATTCTCTTCAGATGTAACCTCTGACTACAGATGGCAGTGGATCAACACTTCAGGACTGGTTAAAATGTATTGAATGTTTAAAGCATCAAGAATATCTAAAGGATTCAATTATTTGGGTTTAAAGGAAAAATTGCAAGGTCTAGCTCAGATTATACATTTATTTCAGTTTTTCCTTGACAGACAGGTGGAACTCTGGGATAGTTAACAAGGCAGCTGTACATTAATCTACATATTCATTACAAAGTTCATATTATTGAATTGAACAAAGCTTAAGGGTATAAGCAAAGCAAATGGAACCCTTCCTCAAATTTGCTTCATTTTTTCCTATCCTTAAAAGTAATCCCAGAGCAAGATAAAACCAGTCAAATTATTACAGTTTACATAATTTTAAGGTTCATTCATGGTAATGGGGTTGAATCATAGCTTGCTTATTTATATGTCTGCTTATTTGATATTCAGTCTCTCCACTCAAGGAGACCAACGTTCAGTAAAAAGCGCAGTGCAATGGTAAACATTCAAATGTATGTCAAAACTAATACAATCCTGAATTAAGTTCTGTCTCTAGTAAAATGGATGTATCTTGACTGCTCTTCTAAAAGAAAAGAGGGGAGACCAAATGCAATTTTGGGGAGCATTTTCCACAGGCAGGGAATGATACAGAAGAAAGCACCTCCCGCATGAGTTGCCAAATGGACTACCCATCTCTCCTACAGCAGAACTTTTTCAGAAGAAGGTCTGTGGTAGGAGAAATGGGTAGTCAGGTCCTACAATGTTTAGGACAGGGTTCTTCAAAACTTGGCAAGTTTAAGACTTGTGGACTTCAACTCCCAGAATTCCTGAGCTAACATGACTGGAGGAGGAATTCTGGGAGTCGAAGTCCACAGGTTTTAAAGCTGTCAAGTTTGAAGACTCCTGATTTAGGACAATATAACCCTTCAAGTTGTATCTGAGAAGCAGCTTACACCAAGGATACCTCTTTCAGCATAGGCATGTCATAATCCCTACCTTTTGCCAATTAACCATTATGTTTTTAAGAAGAGATTGGACAACAATTTGTCTGAAATGGTACCTCCTGCCTGAGCAGGGGGTTAGACTAGAAGACCTCCAAGGTCCCTTCCAACTCTGTTATTTTAGCATAGCAGTTTCAAAAAATCAGAACAATAATGGAAGAGAAGAACTTGCCTTAAATATGGATTCAGCATTACCAAAGGAGCTTATTTTTTTCCAATTTTAGTTCCAATACTTCAAAATTAGCAGAAAAGGTACTGAGACCTGGACAAGAACAGTCAGAATCAAGTTTTAAGGTAACTCTGCTCCTAAAGTTAGAACGGTAGCCAGAAAATCTATTGTTCTAACAATAGATTCTCTTAAGCACATAAAAGGCATTGGTTCATGCTTAAAAATTACTAACTAACCTCAAAACAGGAAGAGTCATTACAGATAGACTATAACATCTTTCTCCACTTGTTCTACCACACTAGCTGCATCAAAACTGGGTAAGACTATGCACACATTGGAGTGGAATTATAATAGCATAGCATAAGCATAGCATATAGGGCTTATAATTTATGAATTGGCATGTATCTATAGACTATCCTAGTCATCACTATTCACTCCAAAGTGGAAGTGAGAAAAGGCAGTTAACCCTGTGGCAAGACCAATACAATAAATCCCCCCTCCTTTGCTTCTCATTTAATAGGGGAGGGATCTGGTTCTTAGATACACATCCAGGCTGAACTCTTTGCATGAACTCATTTGCATGAACTTCCAAATCCAAGAATATTGTAGTGGATCACCTGCTTGCTCCCAATATAAATGAGATCATATGTTTATTCCAGCCAAAATATCAGAGGTGATATTCAGCAGGTTCTGAGCAGTTCTGAAGAATCGGTAGCGGAAACTTTGAGTAGTTTGGAGAACCAGCAAACACCACCTCTGACTGGCCCCGCCTCCTGAGTCCCAGCTGATTGGCTGGGTCTTCTTTTGTTGCCCTGAACAGGAGAATGGAGCTGGAAAGCAGGTTAGCAAGGTGGGGAGGGAATGGGATTTTGAAGTAACCTTCCCCTGGAGTGGCGTGGAAATGGGAATTTTGCAGTATCCTTCCCCTGGCATGCCCACCAAGCCATACCATGCCCACCAAGCCACGCCCACTGAACCAGCAGTAAAAAAAAATTGAATACCACCACTGCAAAAGATCCCACAAAAGCAACAGTGAGGAACAATATTTTTATTCACGCACAACATATCACAATTTTAAAGCTGTCTGCAGATAGAGGTAAAGAAAGTCAAGATGATGGCTGAACCACACCATTGAAGCCCCTTTTAATGTACAGGATGACATTCTGACCACCACCACCCAGATGCTCCTGACAAATTAGTATTTGTCAACAGCCAACATCCAGAAAAAAACATCTTTATCCAAGTTGCATCAAACATTTTCTTGTTACATAAGAAACCTCATTGCAACATTTTCACTGTTCCCTTAGAACCGCAATTCAGAAATCCTACAGGAAATTAAGATAATTAAAACTGTGCCTGAATCAACAAGCCAGTGTTACAAGTCATGTATTTTCAATTAGATTCACACACAACCTGGAAGAGAGCATAGATGGGTTAATGCATCAGTTTCATCAACAGAAATATTCATCATCATTACCACTTTCATCTGGTAGGAATGAGGAGCAGATATTATGGAACTTCTCCACATTTGTACTCCCAGCCCTTACCTCCCATTGAATACAAATTGGAAAACTCAATGAATTATGTTATCAAAGTATATTGTTGTGAATTTGCTTCATAACGTGGGTTTAGCTGTGTAGTAATATAGTTGTTAGGTTCAAGGGCACTGCTTAAAGTATGGTTCAAGGTCACTGCCATCCAAGATAAATGGGCTCTAAACTAATCAGATTGCAAGTTACAGACCCATTTATTGAAGTAAGTTTGAAGCTTTTCAGTTTCCATAATGACCCTTTCGTACATTTTGACAGTTTGGCAATATGCAGTCATACAGCTTGTTTCTGTTTGGTTATAGTTTGGTTCTGCCAATCAGGAATCAAAATCTGCTTTATTTATAATTTTTTTAAGACCACACTTGGAATACTGCCTCCAATTTTGGTCAAAATTTTACAAAAAGATGTTGAAACTTTGTAAAAAGTGCAAAGAAGAGCAACTAAGATGATTAAAGGCCTAGAGACTAAAACGTATGAGGAATGATTGCAAGATTGGGGTTTGGCTACTCTAGAGAAAAGCAGGATTAGTGGGGACATGATAGCAGTATTCCAGTATTTGAGGGCCTGCCACAAAGAGGAGGGGGTTACATTGACTTTCCAAAGCACCAGAGCACAGGACAAGAAACAACCGATGGAAACTAATCAAGGAGAAAAGCAACCTGGATTTCAGGAAAAACTGTGAGGACAATTAACCAGTGGAACAACTTGCCTCCAGAAGTTGTGGGTGCTCAAGTCACTGGAGGTTTTTAAGAAGAGACTGGACAGTCACTTGTCTGAAATGGTATAGGATCTCTAAGGACCTTTCCAGCTCTATTCTGATACTGATTCTTCTTTAAAATCTCCAGTAATGGAGCATCCATGACTTCTGGAGGTAAGCCATTTGACTGATTAAGTATTCTCACAGTCAGGAAATTTCTCCTTAGTTCTAGGCTGGATCTCTCTTTAATGAACTTCCACCCATTACTTCCTTAGACATTTAGATCACTCTCTACTGTTGAGTCAGGTACCACTTATTCTGTACCATGCATGTAATTTTTCTCGCCTAAGTGTGCAAACCTTACTTTTCTCACCATTGAATTTTGGGCAACTGTTCATCTGAAAATATGGTCTGTTTTTGTATAGGGTCTCCTGCTTGGGCAGAAGGTTGGACTAGAAGACCTCCAATGTCCCTTCCAGCTCTATCCTGATTGATATTTATCAAATTGATTTGCAGGCTACCTTGCAGTTCAGACTATTGCTTAAACATAACTGAATTATCTCACTGAATGGTTGAAGCCATGTTGAGGTTGAGCAAGTGCCCCTATAAAAAAATAGTCAGAAATACATTTTAATTCTGTGATCTGGAAGTATATATTTACTCTAGTAATATACAATAATAAATTTGTTTCAGAAGAATTTAGAGATTTCTTGTAAGTTTTCCCAAAGTTACATTAGAAAATTAGTAAAAATGAGAATCAGCATGGTGTTGTCGTTTTTTTTTAATCTTTTCCAATACACAAAATATTGTTTTTAATAGGATTTGGATTCACAAATTCCAATTAAAATAAGGGCTACTTGAGGTTAAATAATATCAATCTAATATTTTGAAGAAGCTATTTCTCTATTGTCATCTCTTAGATTTCATTTGATTAAGATGTAGCATTTGGAATCCAAATGTTACATTTTTGGATAATTGCATGGTATTAACAACAGCTAGTAGGACATTTATCTTATGGGAATTGGGTAATTACAAGGACTGCTGACCAATTATAATGTTTAGCTAATTACCTGTGTTGCTTTTAATCAATTAAATGACCAATTAATCAATTAAATATATTGACCAAATGTTATACTGCTTATACATTGTTTTTAACTTTTCATGTTTATCCTTTTTAAATATTTTCTTTGCTTTTATGCATCTTCACACTGCAATTAAAAATGGAGCTTATATAATACTTTGATTAATAAACATCAACATAGCATCCAATAACAATATGGCAGTATGCTTAATAATAGGGGAGGGAATTTTTAAATCTATAACAATGATAACAATTCAACATGAAACTCATATTGTCACTTCTGCCAAATTTAATAAGGAGGAGGAAATCAATTTGCTCATGCTAGTATAATTAAATGCATGGTCTTAAAAGGTTATTAGCCATGATTGTGACTGAACTAAAGGGAGAACCATAAGCATTAAAACAGTTTGACTTAACTGTTATTAAATCAAAGAATAATTGTGGCTGAGGACGTAATCATGTCCATGGATCAGTTTGGATACTTTAAAGTCAGACTGTCAAGGAAATTTGTTGAATAGAAACATATCTACCATGTTTTAGGTTTTTTTACATAGTGCATGAAAATGGAATGTTTAACGTTCTCCAGCCCAACTGATTCTCAGAATTCCAAATGAGTGATACAGCTGATTTATATTTCTAGGAATCTTAGTTCTAGTATGTTATTTAAGGCAGTAAGTAGATTGTGGAGCAGAGAGTCTGGTAGAGCTAGAGGGAGGAGCTAAACAAGGAATTAATTTGGAGTGTCCTATATCAGAGGTCTCCAAACTTGGCAACTTGTGGACTTCAACTCCCAGAATTCTCCAGCCAGCTATGGTTGGATGCATGGTTGTGGCAGCCAGCTTGCCCTCAGGTTTTAAAATGGATTAAACTGAGAAACACCTCATGGTTGAGTGAGAAGCTTAATCCTTACTCTCCCTTGATCCAGGCCAACACTATAACCATTACAGTACACTGGTTGCACTGATTTCTTCTACTACAAAGCAAAACATTTTGCAAATAACTCTGCTTTGTCCATCAGTTGGCTTAGCAAATTATTGTTTGGCAGGATCCAGATATTAGGTTAGAGCATCACTTTAACTACTTTATCCTTCTGGATACTTTCATGCTTCCAAGAAATAATGAGTTAGATTTTTCAGGCAAATCTAAAACAATAAACTGGGAAGAATTTATGCTTTACCGACAAAAATATCGTCTCTATTTAGCTCTGATCAGCTAGCCATACTTTTCTGGGATTCAAACCCAGGATACTTGCATATTAGGTAGATGTATTAACCTCTAAGCCACAGTAAGTAAGAAGAATTTATGGCTTAGTGGTTAATACATCTACCTAATATGCAAGTAGCCTGGGATTCAAAATTCAGAAGACTATGGCTAGCTGATGAGAGCTAAATTGCTTGAAATAGATCTATACTCGTCTCCTTTCATTTTTTTGTCGGTAAAACATAAATTCAACACAAAAATAGTTTGTTGTAAAAGCGACTGCCTGTGACTCCTGGATTGGGGCTGAAAAGCAAAAACGGAGCAGGATGCCCTGATAAAAAACACATAATGAACTGGGAATAACATGTATATATCTCTGCTGTATAAACATTATATGTCTAGCTTTTCAGATATATATTATTTTTTAGCCGTGGAGGTAAATAATAAGTTTACATGAATCTGAAGAACATATTAAGGGTTACGAATTCCTTAATTTTTGATCAGAGATAATGATTATACTGATATTTTATAAGCCATTTTATACTTTCTTCAATAATAGATTATAGGGCTTTGAAGTTTAACTTCGTTGTTGGTTTACCTGTTAATTCTCTCTCTCTCTCTCTCTCCCTTTCTCTCTCTCTCTCTCTCTCCCTCTCTCTGATCAAATTGGTTGCAAATAGCTGTAGAAGTTTATAAACCCTGAGCCGATGTGCAAGGGGAGGAAATTATCATTGTTGCAATATATTTATCAGTATTCAACTGGAGAACAACATGTGGGGTTTTTTTTTGTCTTTTTAATCAACATTTTTTAATGTTTTTGTCTAATTTTGTTATATTTTTGTAAAAATATAAAAAATTTATTTTCCTTTTTAAGTTTATATTTCAACTTTTTGAATAAAAGAAATCACAACTCTTAATTTTTGATTTTGTAAAAATGTACTTCGTGGGGGCTTAATTTGAAATTAAAAATGGGATATTTCCTGGATATTTCTTTTTTTTTTTAAACAAATTTTATTCAGTTTTTCACATTAAAAACAAAAATCTCTTTTTAGTGGACAACATATTTCCGGGTCATCACCATTACATACAAATATGACAGCAATTATACATTCATATATGCATACTTAATTCTATTATTACCTTTTCCATTCCAAATTTTCAGTAAGGGGAGAAACAAACACATTAATTCTAGCCTCTTTCATTAATCTCAATCGAAACATCTTTTTGTTTCATTTCAATTATTTCAAATATAATCCTTTAATATTTATTTTAAAAATAAAGATAAACAATATGTGTTTGCGTAATAATAATAATAATAATAAAGGTTACCAATTTCTCTCCTTGCTTTTAATAGTCTGTATTAATTTATTAATTTAGTTGGTTCTTTAGTCTGTCATATTCCCTTTCCATTACACATTATTTTTATAAATTCTAGATTAATACAAATTTTAACACTTAAAAAAAAAAACAAGTATAGGTATCCCCCCTTTTACTGCTTTGAGTGTGACACCTCAATGATTAAAATATACCTTTATTCCCTCATCTTGATTCCCAATAAACCATTATTTTTAAGAAGTTACAATAATAATCATTACATCTTTTCATTTGGATTCTGCAGCACATTTCAACCCCCCCCCCTTAATTTTTAATAAAAGTTATCAGTATCTATATTACCCTATTTTCTAAATATTTTTAATTGCAGAAATATTATTACCCCTTGTCACCCTGCAGAATCCCCTTTTTAATTCATCAACCATTATCTCTGAAAAAACAATTTCTTTTCAACGTTTTATTATTTCCGTATTTCTTTATTTCATGCACCTATTTCTTACTTCTTCTCCTCCCCCTCATTTCCCCATATCTTTTCTCATTCCAGTTTATATCCCTCTCTTAATATCTTCCTTTCCCCTTTTCTGCTGGGTCTTTCTGCCTTTCCTGACTTTACAGGTGTTCCCCCTTTTGATTTCCTTCTTAAATCTCAATTTTTTAACCTTCCTTCTTTCCCCACTTCTTTGTAGTGTTCTTTGTGTTAATTGTCTATTTAAAATGTCTTCTCCTTGAGTCGACTCCTCCTCCTCTGATGCTCTTTTTTCTTGTTCTTCAATCGCCATTTCCATTTTTTCTAACACAGAGCAAAGTGTTTCTCCTCTTTCCTGTAATAATTCTCTCATATTTTTAAGTTCCATTTTTAATTCCCGAAGAGATATCATCATTACACACTCTAATATTTTTTGATCGTTAAAGTCCACAAAAAAACACTTTTACTTTCCTTCTTTCTTCTTTCAATTTTCTAAAGATCTCAATTATTCCAACCCAGGGTCTATACCAAAAACATCAATCAATCCCACAGTCAGTCTTTCCTTACTTTTTTCTTTATTCCGGTTCTGCTTTCACTTTCTAAGATTCTTACTTTGTTCAATATTTCTTTAATGTTATATCCACACAAGTTCATTCAGAAACAGGATGCTTTACTTTTTGTTTGAGCTCAAGTTTTTGTCGAAAGATGGCACTCTCCATTATACAAAGTCTTCACTTTTCCCCCTATTTTTTTGTTTAGGGTTTTTCAAACCTCAATATTCCAGCACAGTCCGGTCTCCAATTTGTAAACTTTATTATTATTATTTTTTGACAATCTTAAGTCCAGCTTTATTTTATGCCTGTTTATTGCTAAAATATTTTAGTCCAATTTAGTTAAATCTTTAGTTTCACGCTTCTTCCTTTCCTGGTGCAAAGCCCCGCTTAGCTGTCAAAAATATTTTCTTTTTTTTTTCCTGTCCCTTTGTAATTTCACCGCTCACTTTTCTTTTCTTAAAAATTCCATGTTACCCTAATCCCAGGGTATTTTGTTTAGTTGTATTGCCCAACTGTCCCGGTTCAGATGTTATCTATCTCCTTCTTCCCTCCTGCACAAAGCTTAATCCAGCTGAGTCCTCCTCTTCGGGGTGGCCATTTTAAACCACTGCTGCAGTCGTCTTTGCGGGGGGAAAGACCAAGCCCAGGAGGGGAGATGTGGCTTCCCTCAACCTGGCTTGTGGCTTCCCCTTACTCCACCGCCCCTCCAAGGCAGCTTCAGCCCCTAATCGTAAAGATCGGGGCTCTCCAACGAAAGAGCACGGACCACAGCTGCAGAGAGTCGCGATCTACGGTCCATCAGTGAGGAGGCTCTGCCTTCTTCCTCTTTTCCTGGATATTTCTATCTAACAAAAACATAGTGTTCTTCTCATCCAGCAGTCCAAGGGAAAAATTAACATGGAGACTAATAATTCAGAGGATCATGACTGATAGAAAGAACTATGCAAAATTATGTGCTGGATAAGGGCATAAAAGATCTTATGCTACCCTCAAAGACCACCAATAGCAAGACATTGAGTCTGACCAATGAAAATGTTCTTTTGTGGATAGAAATCATTTATAAAAATTAGGTAAAGAGAAAGATCAACCACAAAGGCACCATTGTTATAAAATATGGTTCTGCTCCTTTTCACTCCAAGTTACCTATAACTCTAGGAAGACTTTCTTGGATTCTGATAGCAAACACTGGTCTGCTAGGGCAGAGTCATTCAGGCCAAGGCTAAGTTTTTCTTCCAAGGATAACTGAATTTATTAGCTGTGATTAATTAAACCAAAGAACCATCTGAGGAAGCCAAATATATCCAATACTTCAGTCAGCAGGATTTCATGCAAGCTTCCGTAGCAGCAAGGCCAAATTGCAACAACATTAAGCACACAGCAAGAAGCATACAAGATAATTCATAAGAACTTCTGTTGCTTATAATTTGTTTTTGCCCTTATAAGCACAAAAGCTATATAAACCAGAAGACTCAGCATCTTAGTCCTGAATAATTTACCTACAGAGAAGACAAAGTTATTGCCACTGCAGCTAGCAAATCAAATTATAGCTCTGGAAGACCTCTGTAACTCAAGTGTGATTCCTTTGTTTGTTCTTCCAAGCAGTGGGTGATTAGAAGAAAGCTCCAAGATATTTAAAGGCCTTCACTTGTTTCATGTGGGTTGCATTCATTTACCAAATGTGAAGTTAGGCTGCATGATGAGTCAGACCACACTTGGTCTACAATAATTCATAACTAATCTGCAGATTGCTGATAAGGCTCTCAGACTCTGCTGAATGGCAACCTCTGTCACCGTTAGAATGTTATATCTACATTGGCATGGAGAAGAATGTACAGAAGTTTATTGGTCAACATTAAATGATGAAATTTGGCTGAAATTTCGACAATGGCAATGGTATATACCAGTGTTGGTGAACCTTTCTGGCACCAAGTGCCAAAATGGGAGCGTACACGGGGGTGGGGAGCTCTGAAAACTGGAAGAGCAACTCCCCAGTGTGCATGTGTGTGCCAGAACCTAGAAGAGCAATGAGTTGGCATCGCCAGAGAGAGATGACTCTGCGTGCCACTTCTGGCACACATGCCATATGTTCACCATCACAGATATATTAAAGTGGATCTTATATGAATAATTTTTTTTTCTTTTCATGCAGCTACTCAAACTCATTGGGTAGTCCTCAACATCCACATGGAAGGAAACAAGCAAGTCCAGTACAATGTCTCCATAAATGATCTAGACAAGGGAACGGAAGGGGAACTCATCAAATTTGTAAATGACACTAAGCTGGAAGGAAGAGCCAACACCCCAGCAGAGAAGCTCAAGATCCAAAAAGTTCTTGACAGACTTGAACACTGGGCCCTATCTAACAAAATGAAATTCACCTTAGATAAAATTAAGTTTTACACTTAGGCAAGAAAAATCAACTGTATCAGGAATAAGCTAAGTGAAACTTGGCTTGATGCTAGCAACTGTGACAGGGATGTTGGAGTCCTAGGGGACAATGACTTAAATATGAGCCAACAGGGTGTCACGGGAGCCAAAAAAGCCAATGCAATCTTAGGCTGCATCAGAGGGATAGAATCAGGATCACAGGAAGTTCCAGTACCGCTTTACAAAGCCTTAGTTAGATCACACATGGAATACTGCATCCAGTTCTGTTCACCACAATATAAAAAAGATGCTGAGATTCTGTAAAGAGTGCAGAGAAGACCATCAAAAAAGATTGGGGTGCTGGAGGCTAAAACAAATGAAGAATGATTACAGGAATTGGGTATGCTAGTCTAATGAAAAGAAGGACTAGAGGTAGACATGATAGCGCTGTTCCAATTTTGAGAGGCTCTTACAAAGAAGAGTGAGTCAAACTATTTTCCAAAGCACCCAAAAGACAAGACAAGAAACAATGGTTAGAAACTAACCAAGGAGAGAAGCAATCTGGAATTAAGGAGAAATTTCCTAACGGTGAGAGCTAACAAACAATGGAATAGCTCGCCTTCAGAAGTTGTAGATGCTTCATCATCACTAGAGGCTTTTAAGAAGAGATCAGACTGCCATTTGTCTGAAATGGTATAGGGTCTCCTGCTTGAGCAGGGGGGTCAGACTAGGACATCTCTGAGGTCCCTTCCAATTCTTATTATTCTACGTTCTAATTTTGAAAACTGAAAATTCTACACAGCAGGTAACATCAAATACTGAACACTATTTACTGAAGAAAACTAGCTTCAAAAATTTAGCACATTATATGAAAACACAAATATGGACACTTTTTGTGCATTTCCCCCCTAAATATGGAATTGAAGTTTTCTTGAAAGTTCTTTAGAGATTATAGAACATAGCATGGATGGCTACAATGATAGATGACATATATTTTCTATGTATTTGAAGATTCCTTCTATCAAATATTGATAATCTCTGTTGGCAAATAACTGTAACAAGCCTCTCTGATATAGTTTAACTATCTCTACAAGCAATTGCGGGACCCTAACTTGTAATTCAGAATAGGTGTCAGCCTTCAAGATTTTCTTCCTTTGCTTTGCATCTTTCGGCTGTCATAAGTAACGGGGGATATAGTTATGGGAAGTGAGCTGGAGGTGTTACAAAACAGAACTGTATAAGCTGGAGGGGGAAGATTCTTGCTTAGGCTTCTATCCTATACTATGCGCAGCTGCAACTCTTTATCAAAATATGTCAAGGTCAACGGACAGAGGCCTCATCACCACCTGGAGATGCCCACATGATGATATACACAACTTTTAACTGGATGAGCCAATTGAACTATTGGGGGTGGGAACGTTGCCATCACTTTGTATATGTGATTTACGCACCCATTTTCTCAGATTCAGAATTCTTTTGTTGCTACCACTTGATTTCCAGTAAAAGATATCTTTTCTCTAATTAATGGAGTCTAAGTATTTCTTTCTTGGATTTTGAATGGAGCACCATCTGACAATAGGTTAAATCTATTTTTTTTCTTCATCAAAGCCAGACTATAATATACAATGCTTTGTTTAGATAGAATTGGCCAGTTTGTCTTTTAGCACTGAGCTGTAAGATTATTCAGAAGTTGGGCTCAGCTGATTTACAAATATTCTGATAATCATTATGTAGATAATCAAGTTTGTAAAGAAAGAAAAAATAAGGAATTTGCATTAGCTTCTTTAGCTATGAAATAGAATTGTATTACTGAATGAAGCAAAACAATCTGCTCTGAAGGGATATAATTTACTACTGTCATGTTCCTCTAAAATGTGATACTTTTGCTCTCAAATTCTAGCATGTGCACTTGAATGTTTTTCAAATGTGTGTGTGAGAGAGAGAGAGAGAGAAAGAGAGAGAGAGAGAGAGAATGAATGAGGGGAGTTGTCAGATCCATGTATCTGCCATTCTTCAATGGAAGAAGAAGGGGGGAAGTTGGTACAAGTAATCCTTTTTTATGTAAACTGAATATCTTAAATCTTACATTGAATCTGTATAACTTGCACATAATATACAACTGGAGGACTGGAGCCAGATGTCTAGAAACTTGTCACCTCTTGGAGAGACAGCAAGAGGAGAAGGGACCATAAAAATTCCAGCTCTGACAGATATTCCCTGGGAAACCTTTCTAAGATATGTTCCCAGAAAAGGGGGCGGATTAACATGCTGGTTCTTTGTTTGACTAAATCCACATCAGAATAAGGGGAGGGGTTCTAACTCCCTTTATTTATTACTGTATGCCTGGAAGCATCTTAGATTCTGCTTTGATGCCTGGATCACTTCCATTCAATAAAGAATTCCTTTTGAAGTACCTAGCTTTCAGAAGTTCATTCTTTTCAGTTGAAGGGGGAAAGTCCGGTGCTTACAGGAGTGATGTAGACTCCCAGTTGTGACCTCACCCAGCTCCGTGTAATATTACCTGCTACCAAAGAAAAGATTAAATCTAGAACTTTATTATTAAAAGGATGCCATTTCAGTGACAAGAGTCAGCTTTTTGGGGGGAGCAGGCATCATCATCATCTGATTATACTAAATGCATATTTGTGATTATAGACATCAGGTCTTTGGTGGGGCTGATAAATGATGCTATTTTTTTTACATCAGCTGGGTCAAGTCAGGTGATAAATGATTTCCATTATCCACAGCAAAATTGAAACAAAAGAGATCAATGAAAAAGATCTACAAAAAGTTGAGACCATCCATTTCACTTGCCTATTTTCATCACTAGAAAATGGAAACATTTTCCGATTACATGTGGGAAAAGATTCATTATTTATACAATCATTCCTAAATAGCATTCAACATTTCAGTCAAAGCAGTTTCAGAGGTTTTTTTCTTTTCTTTCATTCCTTTAATGTCAGCTAACAATATTATTCTGGAAAGATAGCAACTGCCAGGAGAGCAAAAATCATAATCCTGTAAAAAAAATGTTTATCTTGAAAATAGATTCATTTCTGCTGTGAAATACAATAGAGTATTAACTAAAGGTTTGGAAGTTTAACTTAGTTGCTGTTTTACCCCTTAACTATGTTTTCATATACTAGACAAATGTCAGACTAAGTGAGTTGGGATAAACAGTGTTGTAGAAATCTGTAAACTGTGTGCTGCTTTGCAAGAGGGGAGGAGATAGCATCTTTGAAATATATTTATCAATATTCAACTGGGAGGACAATCTATGCATATGTCTCTTTTCTTTTTTCTTGTGCACTTTTTTTGGTGTAGTCTTGTTAGCTTTGTTTTATTTTTCTATTATTTTTTGCATTTTTTCTACTTTTAAAATTTATATTTTAATGTTTTGGAAAAAAATAAAAAAATGGAAAAAAAGGAAAGAAAATAGATACATTTCATTTTATATTCCCCATGAAATAATATCTGTTTTGCTAGATCAGGAATGGGCAACTAGGGTCCCTTTAACGTTCCCTACAGAGCATGGCTGGCTCAGGAATTCTGGGAGTTGAAGTCCATGAGTCAGAAAGGGGTCATGGTTGCTAGATCATATCTGTGCTAGATCATACCAATGTCAGACCTATATACGGCTGAGATACTTTTCAGTGGCTGAAAGTGTCTGTTGCTCTTCATTATAGAAACAGGCAGTTTTGCTTCTACTTTAGAGACAGGGAGGCATGGAGTTTTCAGCAGAGCCTCAGGTTATATTTGCTGCTTTTATTGAAGATCTGAAGACAGACACACTTTTGAAGTGCACATAGATATATCTTGGTGGCCTGGTTAAAAATGGGGGTAGAGAACCAATAGTGGTTACTTTCCTAAGTCTGCCCATGTGTCTGTAAACAACACACACAGAGAGAACAGTTCCCTATCTAGGAGGAGCAGAAGGAATAACTTCTTCCACTTTCTTCCTCTGAAACTGGAATCAATTAGCAAGCTGTTTGGAAAAGGAAGCAGGTCAGAATTTGGGGTACCTCTCTCCTGCTTGGCTGTTGAGCTTGTTTTTTTAAAATCTGCTTCAGATGATTCAGAACTGCAGAGGGGGCATTGATGCACCGTTGGGTCACAATAGGCAAATAGTGCATTACATCCAAGGAGATAATTTGCATAGCTTTGATGACACCTGGAAAAGTAATAGGTAGCTGGCCTGCAGCAAGCTCTAAGGCTGAGAGGAGGAGTTAATCCCTTGATCATTGAAGCTCCCGCTCATCAATCACTGACAACAATGATTAATGGAGTATCGTTTATTTTATGTAGGTAAGGTGGCAGTGAAAAGCACAGATCTGCCACATTTTTTGAGTGGTAGTTTACAGGTGGATTCCCGAAACTTTTCTTGCGGCTTATATTGGGATTTTGGATCCTGCATGTCAGATCTATGTCATTATACTGATAGTTATAAGCCACAACTTTTAATTTTTATTTAGTTTATTTAGTTTAGTTTGTCAGGTCTATATGAGGAAACAAGTATAAGTATGAACATAATAGATAAACATATAAGTATAAACTGGTATAAGTATATACATAATAAATGAATACGAATAAATGGGAACAGTAGGACAGGGACGGTAGGCATGGGGGTGCGCTTACGCACTCCCACTTACAGACCTCTTAGGAATGGAGTGAGGTCCACGGTAGACAGTTTAAGGTTAAAGTTTTGGGGGTTTGAGGATGTAACAACAAAGTCAGGTAGTGAGTTCCAGGCGTTGACCACTCTGTCGCGGAAGTCGTATTTTCTGCAATCGAGTTTGGAGTGGTTTACTTTGAGTTTGTATCTATTGTTTTCCCATTAATTAAGAAACCTGTCTCGTATCTTCCTTCTAATGTGGGAACTCATAAACTAAGCCCCAAGAAAAGCACCTCCATGTTTTCTGTCTCCAGTGGCTATAAGACAATAGCACATCCACACTGCGAATGCGGAGCTTACTAAGGCCTCTCTTACTAATATTTCACTCATACCCCAGGGGAAAGGGGATTGGGAGGGGCTTCAGCTCGGTGACAAAACACCTGTTTTACAATCAAAAGGTTTGGTGTCTGGATCTCCAGATTAGATCTGGAAATATACCTGACCAAAATCTGAAGAATCAATGTGGACACTACTAGATACCAGAAAGAAGAACGGCACAAAGCCCTTAGGATGCTAATAATAAAAAGGAATAGATTCCATATAAAGAGCCTCTTTTTGTGATTACTATGATAATTTCTAATGGACTGAAACAAACCCTTCAATTAGCAGCTATTGAATATAGACACTTTGATGATTGCACCAGTCAAAGACTCAGACATTAATACTAATCTGTTTCTTGCCAGTTCCCAAGCTATGATTTTTCCCATCACTTTCCAGGATTTTGTCCTTTAGATGCTCAGGGCATCTATTTCATTTTTTTCCCTTAATGTGAAAAAATATTGTGTGTGTGTGTGTGTGTGTGTGTGTGTGTGTGTGTGTATAAAATGTTCTATGCAGTCTTTCTCATGTTTGCACCAGAAATTTAATAAACCAATATTCATGAGCACATGGCTTATGGATATACTAATGCCTAACACGATCTTAAATATTGTATATAGGCCATAGGATCCTACTGAGCCAACCCTCTCAAACTATCTCAACCTTTCCGATGTGCCAGGGTGGTTGGTTGTGGGGAGGTTAATGTAGGAGACTGCCTGCTCCACAGTTACAGTCCAAAGAGTTCTTGCTTGCACTTCCAGTGAAGTCTTGCTAATCTAAGAAACCTAAAACATATTCACACTGAGTATCAAATTGACCTACACCTAGAGATATTAAAGGAAAACGCTGTGTTACCAGTGACATGACATGCCGGCTTTATAGGAAATCTAACTGTATAATCTGCTACTTATGAAAAAAAGAAAAGATAATAAATATCAAATCAGGTAATGAGCAATATAACAAGTGGAGTCTTTCAGACCAATGAAACTAAGGCTAATTTTACATTGGCCAGCAATATAAAGAATATAGAAGCTTCTCTGTCACCTGGAAAGAGTTTGTACCTAAGACCTGGAAATTGGGGGGGCGGGGGGGGGCAGAACCCTTCCCCATGTATATAAAATACAAAGCTAAAGATGAGAAGATGTCTATGAAAATTTGTATGAAAAAGAATTTGTGCTACCTGTTGTACCTTTAAAATGTTTAGTATTTGGTTGTGCTACTATTAATTGCAATAATTGCAAGCAAACTTTTCCTGTAATTGAAGATGAATTGTTCACTTCATTATATTGGAATTTTGGCCCATTCCTCTGTAGCAAACTGCTTCAACTCAATAACATTTAAGGGAATTCTTAAGCTATAAAGAACATATACAGCTATCAACTGTTATTCCAGGTCCTGCCACAAATGCTAATGAGTTGGCCATTCTGAAAGACAACATTGTTCTTCCTCATCAGTTCTCCTGTAGACTTTAGTATGTTTGGGATCGCTGTCTGGTGCATTGACTTCAGCTGACAGACAAATGACCTGATATTTTCCCGGAGAATTCAGTATTATAAAGCAGAATTCATTCTTCAATGATAGCAAGAAAAAACAATCCCAAAGCAATAAAGTATCTCCCAACTATGACATTATCACTTCCATCTTTGAACTTGACATGACATTCATTTTGCTAATGACACCTTTTATTTCCACCACACATAACAATATTTATATAGCTTCACAATTTTCACTTTTGATTCAACTCTACCTGAAACATTCTGCTAGAAGTTTGGAGAGTCATCTAGATGCTGTTTGACAAACGTGAGAGAAGCATCAATGTTCTTTAATGAGCAATTATAAGTTTTATGTGTGAGTCTCCAGATGGTTTAATAAAATTACTTGTGTTATTTTAGTCTGCAGTTTTACATCTCTATGTAAAGGATAGTATGCACATGGGCTAGAATTTAATATATCATCTCCAGAGGGATTATAGTTGTAAAATGCAGTCTTGAACAAGTAGAATTATATTTCTTTCTCTAAATTCTTTTCCTATATTGGTTGGAAAGATGGGTATTTGAGGGTTTGTGGGGTTTTTTTTAGTATTCTCTCCCTATCTAGATGAGGCTCTTATTCTATTTTTGCCTACCGCTCATAAAAATAAAAAATAAAAGTTCATGTCCATTTTTCCTGATAGCAAATAAATTTACACAAACAGGTTCTGCAAACTTTTATTAATGTACTCAAGTACATGATTACTGTTTGGATATATCATGTAGGATGCATTCAAAGTTATGCACATAAACAACCCAAACACGCAAAAAAAGCAGGCAAAAAAATGTTGGTGAGCAAAAAAGGAACAAAAGCTGTAAAAAGTTATATGAATAAAAATGATTGTCATAACCTTCTCTCTGCCTTTAGCTGTTCCGGTATGCCATACCAGGCCTTACAAGTAGAATGGCTTAAAGTGCTTTCTTATTTTCATAGACCCAAATTTGGGGACTCAAGAGGAAGGCTGCACAGCAAGCAGAAGGTCCTTTTCCTTTCACCTCCCATTCACTCCTCCCCAAGAGTAATCGCCCTTTCACCATCTCCATCTCTTTCCTCTTTTTCTCTCTCTTTCATCTTATCCAGACTTCTCACCTAGTCTCCATTTGCGTCTTTGCAGTGAGCCTGGTCTTGCCATCTCTACAAATCATGGCCAGGAACAACCTGGAGATGCTTCTGGGCCATCTCTTAGAGCTTTCTGGAGATAAGGACAAGTGTTGGCTTTGAGTTAAAGGAAGGCCTGGCTTTAGTCCCACCCTTCCATCTTTCTTCCCCATGGACTTGTCATGGCCAGAAACATTCAGCTTTACTCTACTTCCTGCTTTCCTTCCAAATGCCTGTGTGGCCTCTTTGGGATGTTGTCACTTTGTCATAGTGCATTGAGGAAGTGGTTCTGTCCTGCTCCTGGCCAAGGCGAAGATGAAGGTGGACCACTGGCTATCTCAAGGAAAAATGAGCAGCCTCACTATCCTTTTGCTATGGGGTAAAGTGCTCCAAAGGGAGTTGTCTTCTTGCATGTCTAAGCCTCTTCTCTTGTCCTCTTGCAGACCACATTATGCCATCTCTTCTTGAATCCTGTGGAGCCAAGCTTGGGGAAGAGGGAATTTTGACTCTTAGGATGGCAGAGAGAGGGAGAGCATCAAGCGGTAGATGGAAACTCCAGAATCCGACTTTTCTTCAGAGCCCTGCTGCTAAGATAGGCTCTCTTCTCCTCAGGCTAGAGCATCAAGGGTCAGCAGGAGGGTGGTTGATCCATTGAGTGCCCCATGGTGATGCAAGTGGCATCTCCAGAAGTTCTGTTGAGCCTTATAGACACCAGGCTGAAGAGTACAGAAACAAATGCAGTAGTCCAGGAGTTCAGCAAACTGCCTCTGGAGTAAGCTGTGGCCCTGGGAAGGGATGACTTCTTCACCAACTCTATCTCTAAGCTTTAAGGAAAACAACAACAAAGAATCTACAGGGTTCCTGAGTTTTTGAAGAATGAGGGAGTGAGAGGAAGAGACATAATTCCCTGGGGGGCAGAGCACTAAGTTTTCTTCTGCTCCTTAGAGGAGAGTATTTATTCTTGGAAATTCCAGTCTCATTTCCTCTGCAGAGCTCTGGAAAGGCAGGGACTCAAGGAAAGAGGGCAACCCAGATTGTGGGGTCACTTCTGGGTCCCAAGGGAGTCACCATATTTTAATGAGTTCCAAAGTTGGCAGTTGGGCATCTGCATTTTGGGCCAGGGTATTTCTTCAAAGGAACAGGGTTCTGAGCCCACTTATAAAAGCCGGCAACAAGAGTCAGGCTTCTCACTCCCATTCTGGAATCATCCTTTGGCAGATGTTCCTCCAAGACTCTCCCACTGCGGGCTTCTCTCGGCAATTCCACTGTCCTCTTATGGTGCTAGGAAGCTTATTGAGTTTGAGTATGACTGGGCTGCTTCTGGGTCTGTTACCTGGTCTTTAAATCTCCCTCTGACTCTTTCAGCTGCCTCTCTGCCCATTTGTTCCTCTCTCACATAGAAGGCCTTGAACAGGCATCCCTTCTCATGGGCTACACAGTGGAGGCCCTGCCTGACAGGTACCTCTGCCTTCTTACAAATCCTGGCTCAACTAAGGAAATCCCTTCCCCCCTTAATCTCTAGGAGACCTATCCCCTTTGAGCCGTTTAGTGAGGGTGAGTTCAAACTGACTTGAATGAGTCAGTGTGGGAGAACTTGGGGATGAGAAAAGAATACCAAATTCCCAATGAATGAGCGCATACAGAGAGACGTATTTGAGAGAGGTGTTTGAATAATACACACATGGCACACAGATACAATGTACAGCAAATGTAGGGTTTTTTTTTACTTTCATTAAAGGTTTTAGGCAAAGTTCAAAAACAAGCAGTCCAAAGTCATTCACAGGTCAGTCAGTCAGTTTTCAGTCCAAAAACAAAGTCCAGTGTTAAAAAACAGTTCAGTATCAGACTTACATCAAATCCATGAATATCAGTCAATTAGAAAGAACGGCAAAACTCTTCCAACAGAAGGAAACAGAGACTCCCACTCTCTTCTGAGACTTCCTGAGACTAAGACAACCCAGGTTTCTGGCTCCATCTTATGGTCGTTTGATGAACCACACCCAATTACACTTTTAGGATTTTCTTAAAGATACAGTATTAAAATGTTTATCCTGGTTTATATATTTCCAACCCAAATAGCTGTTAGGTGACTTACATTCCTAACACAACTGTCCAGGATATTCAATCTTGTCTGCAGTCAAGCAATTTGTTATCTTGGGAATCAATGTATTCATTGCAGTTGGTTTAAAGAGATATGGCCATCATGAAGTCAGGGGGCTGTGAATTCATCTTAGACATGAAACAAGCTAGCTGACTTTGGGCCAGTCACTCTCTTAGCCCAAAGCACCTTATAAGATTGTTGTGGGAAAAATTGGAGGAGGAAGGAGTGTTGGGTATGTTCACTGCCTTGAGTTATTTGTGAAAATAATGAAGGCCATGCTTGATTATAAAATGCCCTGATACCTATAGCTTCATCTTGAGATGGCTCCTGATGGTTTAGCCACTTGATGTTTATTATGATTCATTGCACAGTCAACCAGTTGCTTAAACTGGATTTGGTATTTTATCCATCTATCAAGTCCTTCCCAAGGGTCTGAGATAAGCAGATGTTGCTGCTTGATGGTATTAAATGTATCAAAACAGGATATAAGTTGTTCCAAATAAAGCCATCATTTGCAATTGACTAATGGTGATTTTGTCAAAGAAGATGGTGTTCAAGCAGTGCTTCAGATGTTTTGGAATTGCACCCAAAAAACCTAATACTACTTGTTATGACTCCCCTTCGAAATTCAAACGAACAAAACAGAAAGCAGCCGTTTCACAATTAAATCAAACGCAAAGAAGTCTTATTAGATAACGGCTGGCAGAAACCACAGCATAAATCTTTACTCTGTCCGGCAAACCAGTCCTGGCAATAACTCCTCAGCCTCAGAGCTCCTTGCTGTAACGTCCTCACTCAAATAGTCATTTTGTTCCTGGCGAAATGCACCAGCCCAGCTGTGTCCTTTTATACTCATTAAGGCAACGTGCTAATTTACTGACTTGCCCTTCTCATTTGCTCCAGCTGATTTTGCCTTTTCAACCATCTTCTATTTTTTACATTTAACCACAAATTTTCCAAGTTCTCATCTCCACTAGAAGACTCTCTCAAAACTTCCCTGTCAGCCATTCCCAGCTGTTGATCAGATAAGGAACCAGAGGAGGTCAAAGTTCCTGACAATTCTAATACATCAGGTCTGTCGTCCTTTGTCACGTCCATCTCCTCATCCTGGTTATCAGTCCAATCAGTAAGCCAGGCTGGTTCATATTGTTCTGACATAACCTCTTCACCTGAACTCATATCAATCACAGGAGATGAATCCAAGCCCGGAGCCACAACAACTACTGGTATTATTAATACTATTGGTACTATTTTTGTTTTCTATTGCCACAGTCATTCGACTTCATTCCATTTGAAGATCCATGCAGTCATTCCATTTGCAGATCTTTGTATTTTGTGATTTTCTCCAGCTCTTTCTCTTCTCTTCTGCTGTCTCCAGGTACTACAACATCTGCTGTCCAGATCTTTTCATCTTTCTTATCAATAGTTGTTGTCTGGGGTTTTATGTATCAGGTGCTTCTCTGTTTGAATTCTAAGCACTTTAGCTTCTTCATTTTCTCTTACTTTATTCTGTGACCCTGCCAATTCTTACTTGCAGGCAAATGGTATTTCTGGCAGATGTTCCAATGTATCACTGTTGCAACTTTGTCATGTCGTTGTTTGTATTCAGTCTGTGGTATCGTGTAGCAGCTAACTAGATGGTCTACTGTTTCTTATTTGCAGAAATAACATTTACTGTCTGTTGCTGTCTTTTAAATTCTGGCATCGTATGCATTTGTTCTTAAAGCTGTAGTCAAGATTAGCCCCTCTATTTCTTTGTTCAATTTTCATGCTCTTAGGCATTATTATTATTATTAAACCTACCTTCATCTGTTGCCATTATTTCATAGTTAACAATTTCAAAACAAAATATTGGCTTTTGTAAACAAAAAAGAATGGACATAAAATTAATAAACACATGCAAAAAAGTAATAATAGACAGCGATTACACGGAATGTCACAATGATTACAATAACATCAACAGATGAAGTATTTTAACTTAATTGCTACTTGATTAATATGACAGGTGAATATAAGCCAGCTTTAATAAGGGTACATTAAATCATAAATTCGTATTCACTGAATAAATATAATTGTAAAAGTAATATGATTAAGTTAATTTTGGGGTCACACACCAGTTATTAACATACTATGACCTTCTTTCAACCTTTCCTTAAATTTCACTTAATATGTAAATATTATCAAATATTCTCCTTTGTCATTTTTAAGATTCTTATAAATTTCCCAGATAAGCAAATTATATTCTTTAATTGCAATTTTTTAAAATTCCCAATATTTTCCCCAAATTAGTACCTTCAACCCTGCAAAATGCTCCCAAGTGGTTGTTCTTGATTTTTGCAGCCCAGATAAGGTAGACTTAATTATATTAAAACTAGGGCTGTCAGTATACCTCTCAAAAGCTTTTTCTTTTATATGTATTATACAATTCTGCTTTACAGCAAATGAAATGCTCTTCTGTAAGAGTATTATTAAAAGACATGTTTTTTTATGGGATTAATTGATTTAAAAGATCTAAGTGGAAATGTGGGCCTCTGCTAGATTGAAATGAGACCATGTGGATTTATACAAGGGAACTTCTAGCCTCCTGGTCTGCAGGAGTTCTTTTAAACTTTTATTGCTATAACAGATGAAGGAGAAATCAGTCAAGGGGAGATCGTAAAGATCAATTTTCAAAATAAAATTTGGCAAGAATTCACCTCAGAGATTAATAGCTGAAAGAAAAAAAAGCAACAAAAATGGAAATAAGTTATTACGTTGTATTGGAAAGACCTTTAACAACATCAGTGCAAGCTAATCTTATTCTAAGACTGGAAAATTTACCTTCCAAATGCTGCTGAACCACAGCTTGCAGCGCCCAGCCATATATATCAACATCTGGAGAATGTTTTCCCATTCTGTGTTATATTTCACATGAGGCATTAGAAGAAATCCAGGAAGTTAGTTTGGACTGTTGACATTACAGAGAAAAAGACTATGAAATTTGGGCTAATAATAATCTTGCGCACCAACAGCGCCAACAGCTTGGGCTGCCAAGGCATAATCGCGGCATTTGAGGAATTCACTGCATTCCCCCACTCCCTTTCTGCTGGCAACTAAAAAGACCAAAGGAGTATATTTTTAGTTGACACATAACAGTGGACAGGTCATAAACAAATTTTAAGTCTCTGATAATTTCAACAGATTATTAAGAAACCAATTGTACGTCGAGGATTACCTTTAGGGTAAGAAAGAGAGATTTTACATTTATTTGCTGCTATCTCTTGGTGATCCAGCTTTTTGTAGCCAGATCTGCTATAGTTCTAATGGAAAAATACCCCAGAAAACTATTTAATTAAACTTTGAAGTTAGCAGGAACATTCAGAAATGTGAGAGTAGATATTCCTATAGAAAGCAAGTGAGCATGATTGATCCTGAAAGAACTAAGGAGAGTTAATATTTGGATGGGAGATTATCAGGAATTTCTGAGTTGTTATCCCGATGGGGATCTTTTTTAAAAAAAAAAAACACTTTAAAAACGTAACTGCAACCCTTTAACTGACAGGAAACTGCCTGGATATACTTGCTTGACTTAAGTATGACTCAAGGGTGCCTTTCATTTTCTCTCATCGACTTTCCTTTTCTCAGAGGAAATCTTGCATTGAGATTGGGAAAGCATTGAGGCCAAAAGCATTCTGGGAAATAAACATGATTGCTGAATCAGAAGTAGCACTCAGCAGGTTCTGACCAGTTCTGGAGAACCGGTAGCGGAAATTTTGAGTGGTCCGGAGAACCAGCAAATCCCACCTCTGACTGGAGATTTTACAGTATCCTTCCTCTGCCACGCCCACCAAGCTATGCCCACAGAACTGGTAGTAAAAATTTTTGAATCCCATTGCAGCTGAATGCATCACTTGGGGGCATTTCAGCTTGAAAAAAAAAAAAAGACTAGGTAGTCTTCAACACAACCATTCATTTAATGACTCTTTGAAGTTGCAACAGCACACCAAAAAGTGACTTATAACCATTTTTCACAGTTACAACCATTGTAGCATTCCCATGTTCATGTGATCAGAATTTGGATGCTTGGCAACTGGTTCCTATTTATGACGGTTGCAGACTCCCGGGGTCATGGGGTTATCTCTTCAACAAAGTCCAGAGGGAAGCCAGATACAACCATGTTATAACTTAACTGTAGTGATTCACTTAACAACTGTGGTTAGAAATGTCTTAAAATAGGGCAATACTCACTTAACAACTGTCTTGCTCAGCAACAAAATTTTGGGCTCAATTGTGGTCACAGGTTGAGGATTACTCATAAACAAGAATTTATTTCTATGCTAAAAAGTCAACCACAGCCAGGAGCATAATGGAGAACAAAAGTGTCTTCAAGAAAGAAATAAGCACAATATTATGGGGACCCCAACATTAAATCAAGTCTTCTTGGAAACTTTTTTTAATTAAGAATTTTTATTTTTAAACTAACATACACAAAGAAAACATAAAACATATTCCAATTACATATGGTGTGTCAGTTGGTTACAAGTCTTTTGTGCTTCATCTCCATAGTCCTCACTTATAGTTTGTATAAATTCTCATATTATCCATTGTGTGTGTGTGTGTGTGTGTGTGTGTATCCATCATTTTATGCGAGATATTCAACATTTTAAGTTAATTTATATTATAACATTCCTTACCTCATCATAAATCCATCCAATAATAATACATCATTATGTTGTATTCTCTATAATTCTATTATCCTTATATTATAAAATTATCTAAAATATTTCATTTCCATATTTTTTATCTAACCATTGATAAAATAAATCCCATATCTTGTAATATTGTTTGTCTTCTTGTTTGTCTTCTTGTTTGTCTTCTTCTCTAATTTCAAATGTCAATTTACTCATTTCAGCACATTCCATTATTTTCTTTATAACTTCTTCCTCCATTGGTATTTTCTCATTTTTTTCTCATTATTTTTTAATACATGTAAGAGAACATTGCAAAATAAATATTAATATATTGCTGTTTATTGATGATGCTGTAATTTCATGGGATTAGTGTACTAAGATTCACAGGTATGGAAGCTACTTCCGAACAGTGCACTGAATCTCTCTTACAATGAGAAGGTTGACATGAATAATTCAAGCTTTGTGTTAGTTCAAATGATAGTTTGTATCGGTGGTGGAATTCAAATTTTTTTACTACCGGTTCTGTAGGTGTGGCTTATTTGGTGGGCATGGCTTGTGGTCATGTGACTGGGTTGGTGTGGCTTAGTGGTCATGTGACTGGGCGTGCGTGCTTGGTAGTCATGTGACTGGGTGAGCATGGCTTGGTGGTCATGTGACTGGGTGGGCATGGCCAACTCAATGTCATTCATATCAAGGGGTGCCTCACCTGGCCCCTCCCCTCCCAGCCATTCCTTGTCACCCAGCCTCATCTTATCTATAGTTCTGTAAAAATGTTGTTCACCTTTTTTGACTTTATTATCTGCATACTATAGATGTACTTTCATGGACCACTGAAAAGAGGAAATGGCTCACATGCTTTCCTCAAAATAGGCAAGAGGCTTTTAAGGGGCTGCCACAAAGAAAGGGGGACAATGTATTTTCCAAAGAAGCAGAATGCAAACAAGAAGCAAAGGATGGAAACTGAACACAGAGAAGCAACCTAAAACTAAGGAGAAACTTCCTAACAGTGAGAACAATTAACCAGTGGAACTGCCTGTCTGCAGAAGTTCTGGGTGCAAAATCACCTGAAGTTTTTAAGAAAAGACTGGACAGCCGTTTCTCTGAAATGGTATAGGGTTCACTCCAAGGTCCCTTCTAAGTATTATTCTGACACCTTTCCCAGGATTTCTACTCAGAGTTTGGCATCCCTAGTTTTCTTGCCTGAACCGGGGGTTGGACTAGAAGACCTCCAAGGTCCCTTTCAACTCTTGTTAAACACATGTGTATTTTATGCTCTGGACTATTGACATTGAATGCATGTAAACCCTGAAAAATATGTGGTAGCCCTGGGCAAAGAAAGGCAGAAAAATCACTCTAGGTGTAGGGACAGTGTAAAATATTAACACATGATAAATAATGGAACAATTAAAAATAATAGCACAGAGTTTTATCTCTCTCTCTCTTCCCATTTTTTTCTTTCTTTCTCTACCTTCCTTTTTCTTTCTTTCTTTCTTTCCCTCTCTCTCTCTCTCTCTCTCTCTCTCTCACACACACACACACACACACACACACACACAGCACTTAACAGACAAGCATTTTGGAAGTAGCGCCTTTAAATTTCTCCAACTTGGAGAAGTTTTTAAAAGACCTGCTTCCAAGGGCAATTATATATAACAGAATAAGAGAGTTGGGAGGGACTTTCGAGGTCTTCTAGTCTATCCCCCTGCTCAAACAGGAGGCACTTTACCATTTCAGACAGCTGGCTGTCCAGTCTCTTCTCAAAAAGCCTCCCGTGAAGGAGCACCCACAGCTTCTGAAGGCAAGCCATTCCACTGTTTAATTCAATTAAATATTAAGTATTATAAGAACATATAAACAGTAATCCTATTTCAAAAATGGCTAAATGTTAAAAAGTAAAGTGGAGCCTGATGGCAAAGTAGTTGTCAAGTCATACAGACATTTTGGAGATTTTAGATTCTTCTGTGCAGTTTATATTACATCTGCAAGAAGGTTCAGCATTTATTGCTTAGAGTAGAGCTGCACTTCCGGTATTTTTAATTATGTTTTTTAAGCTTAAAAATAAAAAGAAGAGGCTAACATGAGCACGGTTCTGGAGATACATTCCAAATTGCAAAGAATATACAAATGCATATTTATCTTTTTAAAAGTGGTCTCAGTTTGATTTTTAAAACAAATCTAGGTTAGCCTCTGTTGAAAACCAGATGAAAAGCTACACAGCATGGTAAAACTGGGCTCAGTAGTTTATTCTCAAGCTTTAAGCCAACACAAACCAGTTATAACACCCTCCACTTAGTGGGCTGTTTGTAATGGAAAGCAATTGAAACATGATGTGCGGAAATAACAGTTTCCATTTCGGTTTTCCCTTCTCAAAGTGAAAAATGTATTGACATGGCAATTGAACACTTTTTGCCTTATCAAAATCCCTACATGGTTCTTCTGAAATACTGCAGTTGACAGATTTTAAACAAAAGTGATTTTCTTAATTTATCAGAAAAACATATGTGGAAAGGGAACTTCATGAGGACAGTGGTGACACCCAAGCAGGAAAAGCCCAAAGGGAACATCAGGCCAGCCATAAAACAAACTTGCATAGGAAAAGAGATTTAATAAAAGGTATTGAAAGAAGCCCCCTAGACAAAAGCCAAGTAATTAAGAAAGCTAGGGAAACAAGAAAAAGAAATCCCTTACAAACAACAGGTCATGCCAAATCAGCGAAACAAATAGACACAAAATATATTGCAAAGGAGACAGACAGGAGATTGCCACAAAACAAATATAAGAAAACATTAGGACGAAACTGATAATCCAATCAAACCACCCCGCGGAGTTTACCCTCTGCCGGAAATGAAGACAACCCCTGACAGGATTTAAAACATTAAGAAATACAAACACAAGCACTCACACACAAAAGGAGAAAAAAGGTATAAAAATCAGGGGTTTATTATACAAAGCTAGCTAGCCCCAGGAACGCAGACTTCTTGCTATCTCTCGCCTTCCTGAAAAATAAAAAGAACCAGCTTTCAAGCAGTTGTCTGTATCCTTGCGCCGGAGCTCTCCCAGCAGGAAAATGAATCCTCAGAAGAAAGGCATTTTAAGCAGCCTTTCAACACATATATAAACCGCTCCACACAATTATTTTCTGAAGATCCCCTGTGTGAGAGTAAATAACGTCCCAAATGTTTGTTTTTGCTTGGAGATTGAATAGTTTTCTGATTGCGCTTCCAGCACTAAATCGGGCGGGGATTACATGTATCTTGTGACAAATCTCCTAAGATTGTGGTTATTTTTACAGAAGTTTTGTAAGCTCAATAGAACGTGAAAGACAGCAAAACATGGTACATCTTAGACATCTATTGGTTTAAAAGTGTGCAATCTTTATTACACTCTAGACCAGCATAAGTTTAAAATCTGCATTTAACCATATGTAGGTTAAGTTATTTCTAATAGTTCACTGAAGTTTAACATAAATAATAAAATGATAATAATCAGATGAGCTGTATGGATGTTTACATTTCAGTATAAACAAATCACTGAACACACTCAAAAACAGAAGTTTCCATTTGCAGAGATTATAGTATTCAGACCCAGTCTACAAAGATCAACTTAAAGATAAGGGAGTGACAGAGAGAAATCTTTTTACAGAATATTTTGTCGTCTCTATGATTTTTTTTTTATTTCATTTTGAAGCTTTGCTATACAATTATGAAAACGAAAAACATTTTCTCTCTCTCTCTACTAACATCTTCAACAGAAGATTATCAAGAAAAGTCCTTGCAGCTTTCTGCCTTTTTGTATGAATTATGAAAACAATAGGTCTTTTGTAATAAAGTGAGAGGAGTTCTGTATTTCACAACTTCTTTCACAAATATTTAGTAACTTTTCATATATGATGGACCTTTAATTTATTAGAGAGTTGTTAGGGAAGAGCATGGTTTCACCTGTGCCTCTGAAATAATATTAGGAACAGTTTTAAATCCAACAAACTTTGGTTAATCATTGAGAAGGCACGTTCTAAAATAACTGAACAAATTTTCGAATACACTATTCTGAAAATGAAATCCCATCTAAATCAGAATTTGATTGAAATCTTGAATGTTCTATTTCTATTGCCCAATGTGAAACCACCTATAATTTTATATTAGGATTGCAAAATGAAAGAAGGTGTTTACCTACATAATGTGCACCCATCTTTAACTTCTACTTTCATCTGACACATTCAGGACAGGTGGCCAGATGTATGGATTTATGTTGGGCAAACTGAGTTTTTAACATCTGTCCCCTGAAGGATTAATCTTTTGGTTGTTGTTTCTCCCCTGCCTTACTTCCATCTCCTCTTTCATAAAACTCCTGTAATTGGACCGCAAAACCATAGAAGAACTAGTCGAAAGCAAATTGAACATTCTGAACCTCTTTGCTGTCATCTAGTAGTTTTCCAGCTCAAATGTGGCAGCCATATTCTTAGGGGTGGGATTCTACCAGTTCGCACCTATTTGCTAGAACCGGTTGTTAACATTCTAAGCAGTTCGGAGAACCCGTTGTTAGAAGAAATTACTGGCCTAATCCTGTAAGGAAGGCAGGAAGGAAACATTCTGGTGTTGCTTACAGAAACTGCCTCTCTGTTAACCCTTGGCAGGACTAGACTTCCTGTCTCAGAAATTTCTCTGGAGGTTTTTCCCCCTCCTTTGCTGATACTTTGCTTGTGTGGAGTGACCATTCAAAGTTACAATGTCCCCGAAAAAAGTGACTTATGACCATTTTTCACACTTACGACTGTTGCAGCATCCCCACAGTCATGAGAGGCCAGGCGAGGAGATGCATGCCTCAATGTGAGTGATATTGAGTTGGCCACGCCCAGCCAATAACATGACCAGCAAGCTATGTCCACCTAGTCACATGACCACCAAGCCACACCCACCAACTAAGCCACGCCCACAGAACCAGTTGTTAAAAAAATTGAATCCCACCCCTGCATATTCCCCCGCTGCCTTGTGAGGTTGGGGACAGTAAGATATACATAGGCATAAGACTGACTTGGTTGGTCTATAGCAAGACAACAGGGTAGTGAAACACAAGAATCCAGGACAGGAAAATAAGGGGATCAGGGCAAATTTCTGAGTCCTGACACACACTTCCAAACCCTTCTCCTATTACTTGGCAACTTCTAGTGAGAATTCTAAATGTTTACTCTTAGCACCGCTGAAGCTATCATGGGTTGCTTATAAGAATCCCCCTGAATGTGTATCTAAGTGAGAGCAACAATGAGGAGTGAGAAAACAGGGAAAGTTGTATTTGTGTATGAGAGAAAAGTGTGCATGTATGTGAGGGAGCCGAGTGTCTCTATAGGTCTGTTAAGTGGTTGCTTAGATCCAACTATAATTTGGGGATCCAGTTTCTGTTGTGAAATATCAGGGTTCAGTTGCTCTTTGTTCTTCGGTCCTGAGATGGAAGACAATAGCAATAGGAATAACACATAGATTTATATACCACTTCATAATGCTTTACTGTGCTCTCTAAGTGGTTTACAAATGTCAGCATATTTCCCCCAACCAATCTGGACGCTCATTTTACTGATTTTGAAAGGATGGAAACCTTAAGCTGTTCAAGATAGAACTCCTGCAGTGGGCAGAGTCAGTCTGCAATATTGCATTGTAATCTACCCCACACGGCTCCTGACAATATTGTCTCCATATCATTCCAAACATATGTTCCCAAGAACAGTGAATAAAAGTAGCACATTAAATTTGACTGCATTTTTCAAGATGCTAGGAAATGAGATGATATCCCTTGTTCGGTGAAAGAAAAACTATTGGTAAGATTTATTTATTTTTTTGCCAGAAATGCCTAATAAATTGTTAAATATCCAATATGTTAGCAATCTAGGATAGTTACACTTTGGAAACAATCAAGTCAACTTGCAGAGTGAATGCTCCCTTTGAAAGCCTCCCCTGTAGAAAATTTACTGTAGAAAATACTGTAGAAAATTTCCAATGTTGTTTGTCCCTAAATAATGAATCCTTATATCTAAATTAATCAATCAATCTATCTATCTATCTATCTATCTATCTATCTATCTATCTATCTATC
>NW_020769378.1:1427119-1451481 GCF_900518735.1 Pseudonaja textilis
CTATCTATCTATCTATCTATCTATCTATCTATCTATCTATCTATCTACCTATCTATCCATCTATCATCTGCCTACCTATCTACCTATCCATCCATCCATCCATCCATCCATTTCTATTATCAACCGATCATCTATCTTCTATCTTTAAAAAAAAATACAGAAAATGTCCAGATATGCTATGGGATCTAATATAATCTATATGCTGATGACATCCTGAGATTATACAACTCAGCTGCAATTCAAATTGGCAATGCAGAAGAAGTGCTGAACCAGTGCCTGGAGGCCATCATTGTCTGGATGGGGAGAAACCAACTCAAACTAAATCCACCTAGCATGATGTGATTTCTATTTGTGTTCACATTTCTCACATGCAGAACCTATAGCTAGTACCAAATGATGTGGCTCCTCCTGTGATGGCTGCAAAGTTGGAAGTAATACTAGAAGTACATCTTTGTTACCCAAGCTCCTCCCCTTTTGTACGTGGGTTGACATCTCATGCATATTTTAAAAAAGTAAAGCTTATTGCACAAAATAGTTTCCCTTCTGACCAATCAATCCCAAGGATGTTGCAGGTTTAGTGTGACTTGAGAAACAGTCTCCATTTTCTGTGTGCTTAGGCCTTGCTTTTTATCAATTTTCTGTTATATAAATGATATTCTTGCTGGTCTGTGGTGATAATAAAGATTGATTGATATACATTATATTTCAAAAAAGTCACATTTAGCATCCAAAATTTCACTGGCTTTTCCTTGCTTCCCTGCCAAAAGGTTTCTTTCCAGAGATAAGTCAGTAAATACACTCCCTGGCTGTTTTGCAGACTGAATTCCATCTGGATGAAACTTCTGGGCTCCAAAGTTCCCTCAGATGTTTGCAGATCTTCCTATTTGTATCTTATACTGGACTTAAAAGTCTGCTACAGTAATGAAATATGTTCAGTCAGTTTGAAGTCTGTTCATTTCTCTGGGTGAACATTTTAGACCATCTGTTTCTTTGAAGTTTTTCTAGATCTGTAGAGGGAGGCTGAGGTAGCTATCTCATATTTCTCACTTGAATGCCGAAAGAATTTCATGGATCTAAAAAGGCAATCTGTTGTGCTTTCCTTTATCAAATGAGTTTGAAACTTACTTTTCCTTCATATTACATCATGAGCTTGTGAGGTACAGTGATAAAAGAACCAGAGCTAATATGTTGAAGTGATTTTTTCCAAGAAGGTATCTACTTTATCCACAGAAAGAAAATGATCTCAAATCTAAAAAAAAGAGAATTTGCTCTGAATAAAAATACATTTGTATATAAGCCCCTATTAATTGGTTGAAAGTATCAGAAAATCAGAATGTGCTGAAGTATTCTTTTCATACAGATTATAGCAAAGCATTTGTTCAGAATCTTCAAGTCATCTCTAATATGGAGCTGAAAGCAAGCTGTTATATCCCCCTGGCTAAATTTAACTAGTGTGAAAGTTTCACTAAATATGTGTCTCAGATAAATATAATTTTCCCTCTTTGCCATTGTTAATTAATAGCACAGATATCGGAGAGGAAAATACTTCAGTTTTAAGGATCAAAGTTTGAGGGGAAGGAAGTTTAAAGCATGCACTTCCTTAATGAGCTATGATTCCAATAAAGATCACAGAATCATAGGGTTGGAAGGGACCTTGGAAGTCCAATGGCAGACTTTATATCATTCTGGTCAGATGCCCAATCCTTTCTTGAAAACCTCCAGCAATGCTGTAACCACAGTTCTGGGAGGCAAGCTCTTCCATTGGTTAAATGTTATCACCGTCAAGTAGTTTCTCCTTTGTTCTAGGATGGTTCCTAGAGGAGCGATGGGCTTTGAGCTTTTTGACCATGTCTTCCCTGTGACAGCCCATCAAGTACTGGAAAACAGCTGTCATATCACCCCTAATTCTTCTCTTCATTAGGTTAGACATACCTAATTCCCTTAACCATTCCTTGTATCATTTATCATGCAGACCCCTTTATTTATTTATGAAAATATATAGGACTACACAACTCATTTTGAGTGATTTCATACAGCTTACAAACAGGAGTGGGTTTCTACCAGTTTGGACCAGTTCAGTAGAACTGGTTGTTATGATTCTTCGTAGTTCGGAGAACCGGTAAATCGGGCCTCTGGCTGGCCCCGCCCCTCTCCGCTCGCTTCTCCACTCCCTGCCCAGTCAGTCCTTATCATGCAGGCATGACATTGTTGCCTGCAGCCTGGTTTTGCGCGCCCGCCAGGCTGCCTGCCTGAATTGATCTCCCTGGGTAAGTGAGGTTCTGCCACCGCTGCTTGTCTTTTCCCCCGTAATACCACTTGCCTTTTGCTGCCGGCGCTGGTTGCCTTCCTCCCCACTTGCCTTTTGCCGCCATTGCCAGTTGTCTTTCCCCAACCCACTTGCCTTTTGCCACCGGTCACCTTTCCCGCCCCCACTTGCCTTCCACTGGGGAACATGTGGAGAGGCTCGTATAGGCTCCAGCCAGGTCAGCAGCTGCTTCTCTCACCTCCTGCTCCAGCTGGGACAGCAAGAGAGTTTCCCAGGACAGCGAAAAGCTTGCAAGTGCTCCTCCCATTGGAAACGTCTCCTGGACAGCAGAGAAGAAACCAGGTTGACTCCTACTTTTCTCTGCTGCTCGGGAGCCGTTTCCAATAGGTGGGGGACTTGCAAACTTTTCGCTGTCCTGGGAAACTCCCTTGCTCTCTCAGCAAGAGCAGCGGGAAGGAACACATGGAGAGGCTCGTGTCAGCAAGGTGCCCCTTGACCGAATCCGAGACAGCTGACAGTGGCTGGGGGGGAGCAGAGCCTGGAAGCCCCGATGCACCACATGTGCGGCCACATGGATGGGGAGGAGCTGGTCCTGGAAGCCCCAACACTGCCAGAATTGCCATTGCCTTCCTTAATGCTATCGCCATTGCCACCTCGCTGCCACTGCATTCCCCACCCACACAGGTATGGTGAGTGTGAGCCCTGGGACAGGTGACCAACTGCCTCAACTGCTGCTCCCACTGACTTTTCTCCATGCCAAGAGTGGAGGCAAGAGAGAGAGAGAGAGAGAGAGAGCAGCTCTCTTGGCACAGAGAAAAGTCATGTGTCTCCCCATATTCCACTCTCAGCGATCAGCCTCTTGCAGGACCTTTAAACTTAGCGCGCTTCAAAAATGAGGAGGAGAGGATGAGGCTACTCATGGAGAAAGGAATATGGGGAGACATGTGGTTTTTCTCTGAACTGAGCTGCTCTCACCAGTGACTCCAGACTGTTTTCCCCAGCTAAGACTAGATTATCAAGGAAGAGAAAATAACATGCAGCAGATGCCTAGCAAAATTTAGTAATACCGCAGATTGGCTGTTTACATTGAAATCAGGTACAAGATAGTGATGGTCGGTAAATTATTGGGCAGTTTAGTTTGTTATTTATTTCAGTAGGCTGATTTTAGAAAGCTAAACAGGATCAGACCAGGTAAGTACTTGGCTGGGAAGCCAACACAAAATAGGGTGTGGGGAGGAATGTGGTTGGGAAGGAAAGAAGAAAGATGGATAAGATAACTTTTATTGTCATTTTATATATATGTTTTCTGAGGTTCTCGCGGGTATTTGTATGTGGATCTTTGGTTATTCGGGTTTTCTCCCACGTAAGATTGGAAGTATCTAGGCAACGTTTCGATGAAGTCTCATTCATCATCTTCAGGCTTGTGTGCTTCTCAGAGAAGCACAGAGCCGAAGACACAAGCCTGAAGATGATGAATGAGACTTCATCGAAACGTTGCCTAGATACTTCCAATCTTACGCGGGAGAAAACCCGAATAACCAAAGGGAGATATATATATATATAACACATATATAACACACATATACACATGCTACACACACACGCACATATAATCATTGCCCATTTTGAATATATAGCGAAAAGGAAGAAAGAGTATTGGATACATATGCAAAAATATGTATGAAAAAAACTGCAAAGAAATAGGGATTATTAAAAAAGCTTCCAATCTTAGCAGTTATAGATGAGAAAGAGAAAGAGAGATGAGAAACAGAGAAAAAGAGAGAGATGAAAAGAGAGAGGGAGAAAGAAAGAGACACACACAGAGAGATACCTTTTTAAAAGAAAATTTAAAAATGGCTTTTTTTGTGTTTAAGTTTGCAGACCCCTGGGTTAGGCAAACACCATGGTCATTAAGTGAACCTTGTGGTCATTAAGCAGACGCTGGTTGTTAAACAAGTCCATTTTCCCCAATGGGCATTTTTAATTGGAAACCAGAAGGAATTGTTGGAAACTGGCAAAAACATAGAAAACCTCAGTCACAAGACTGTGTGGGATGTTGTAACTGGTCATAAGTGTGTATATATGTGCATGCGTGTGCGTATATGCATGGCTGTCAAAACACCAAAAACAGGTCAAGTAGCTCTGGGGAGGTCAGTTGTAAATTAGAACACTTGCTAAGCAACTGGCCATTAACTGAGGACCACTTATATTTGGTTTGCCAGTCACATGGCCACCTAACCATGCCCACCTGTCACATGTCCACCTAGCCACACCTAGCCAGTCACATGACCACCAAGCCACACCATCAGCAACCCACGCCCACTCAGTGACATGACCACCAAGCCACACCCACAAATTAGGCCATGCCCACATAACCTGATGTTAAGAAATTTGAATCTCACCCATTTACAAAGATAAAACAATAGCAAACAATAACCCCACACTCATCTTAATTGCTTTTCTCTGCATTCTTTTTAGGGTCTCAGCTTTTTTATTACATCATGGTGACCAAAACTGGATGTAGTACTTAATGTAATAATTAGTGGACTCAGTCTTTATCTGGTGGCATAAATTTTTGTATCGGCTTTTGAAATTGGCAACGTGGCCAGATTTGTTTTTCTGCCAAAGTGATTTCTTTTTGGATCAAAGCTTCCTTATTGTTATGGGTAATTTGTTTTTTTTCTGGTTTAGGGAGTTGTTATTGGTACATATAGTTTGATGACTCTTTTGACTTCAAGTAAAAATATGTTGTAATGGTCTTCTACAATATTGCATCCAGTGAATAGAAATTGCCAATCAAGGGATGAGAGATCGTTGTTTATAAGAACAAAGTTGCCTTTTTTGAAGTTGTAATTGGGGATTCCATCATTGTGATGATTTTTGTGTGGAGGTATGTTGAGACAAAAGTCAATCATGTTGTGGTCACTGTTGGGAAAGGGTTTTTTGGAAAAAAAAAGTTTTCTAGGTCCAAAGTAGTATTGGAATGAATCGTTGAAGGAAATACTAAGGAGGAAATTACAGAGCTTCCAACATTTCACAAGGGATGTTTCTAAATGGATGTCAATCTGCATAAACTCTGCTCTGGGACTGCAGGCAACACAAATATTTTGGAGCAAGGCCTAAAGCCTTTGATCCATCTTGATGCATGGCTCCTAATCCATTTCTCAAAGAGATACTAGTTGCTAAATCACTTAAGTTGAAGTCCTTATCCAAGTGATCCTAAGGCTATCCTATTTTGCTTTGAAATGCCACAGCCAGCAGCAATTTTGAGTGTGTTTGCTGACTGATTCTATAATCTTGATACTTATCATTGTCTCAGTATAGGAGAGGTTTTATCCCTTGAGATTATATCATGAATCATAGCAGGCCTAAGGCTAAACACACAAAATTAAAAGTCATGGTTGGGAAAAACTGTGAAAAGCTGTGTGAGATATTAGGACATTAAAGTAGGACTTTATTTGAAAATACCTATTCTGCTATATAGAGGATATGCTATCACTTTTTTAAAAAAAAAAATCAAAACAATCCAGGTAGGATACAGAAGGAAGTTTTACAGGTTAGGGAGGACCAGACAGCCCTACTATAAATATTAGGTCTATCTGGGTTAATTTCTAGCCACTTCTAGCGTTCCAGGCTCTATGGATGGAATAAAAAAAATTAACATGACTACAAATAAAAACAAAAATAATCACATGTGATATTACAATGCAGTCAGAAAATATTCATACCCTCTTCACTTTTGTCACTTTTGTTAAGCTGCAGCCCGATTCTACAGTTGTTGAAATTCATTTTTTTCTCATTAATCTACACTCAGTAACCTATAATGACAAAGTGAAAACAGAATTTTAGAAATGTCTGTAAATTTATTTTTTAAAAAAACAGAAAAATCACATTGGCATAAGTATTCAGACCCTTCACTTTGTTGAAGCACCTTTGGCAGCAATTACAGCCTCTCGTCTTTGGGTTTGACGTGACAACCTTTGCACACCTGGATTGGGGGGTTTTCTGCCATTCTTCCTTGCAAATCCTCTCAAGCTCAGTCAGGTTGGATGGCGACCAACAGAAGACAGTCATTTTTAAGTCTCTCCGAAGATATTCAATAGGGTTCAAGTCTAGCTGGACCACTCTAGGACATTCGCAAGAGTTGTCTCTAAGTCTCTATGCTCTCCTGGCTGTGTGCTTAGAATCATTGTCATGTTGGAAAATAAACCTTTGGCGCAGTCTGAGGTCCTGAGCGCTGTGGAACAGATTTTAATTTAGGATATCCCTGTATTTCACTCCATTCAGCTTTCCCTCAACCCTGACTAGTCTCCCAGTCTCTGCTGCTGAAAAACACCCCCACAGCATGATGCTGCCACCATGTTCCACTGTTGGGATGATATTGGGCAGGTGATGAAGAGTGCCTGGTTTCCTTTAGACATAACCTTTAGAGTTGTGGCCAGTTTAATCTTGGCTTTATCAGACCAGAGAATCTTTTTCCTCACAGTCTGAGAGAACTTCAGGTGCTTTTTTTGCAAACTCCAAGCAGGCTTTCATGTGTCTTGCACTGTCTACTCACTTTGCCATAAAGCCCAGATCGGTGGAGAGCTGCTGGCTGCTGGTTGTCCTTCTGGGACTCTGTCCCATCTCCACATAGGATCTCTGGCAAGTGTACTCTATAGTTTCAAACAGGATTTTTTCCCTGAGATGCCAGATTAAATCTGCAAATTGCACATGTGTTAAACCAGGGGTCCCCAACCACTGGTCCCCGGACCGGTACCAGTCCGTGAAACAATTTCTATCAGGCCGCCGGTTTGCTGGGTGCCACCATCTTGTTTTGATGAAAAAGTGCTTCTGGTGAGCTTTTCCGGGTAGAAAGCGGCGTTTGGGTGCTGAAAGAATCCTCGCGCCTTCGTTTCATTGAGGGGGGGGTAGCTTCGAACAAAACTAAGGCACAAGGATTCTTTCAGCATGCATGGCAAGGCGAGCCGAGTGACTGTCCCAAAACCGTCGTGAAGCCCATTGACACAGGTACAGAGGAGGAGTTGAAGGTGGCGGGGAGAAGCGGGGGACGGCTGGCTGGCCGGTCGCTCAGCTCGCCTTGCCATGCGTGCTGATGCCGGTACCAGGCCACAGATAATTTTGTGATGCCGATACCGGACCACGGATGATTTTGTGATGCCGGTACCAGGCCGCGGCACAAAAAAGGTTGGGGGCCACTGTGCTAAACCACTTAACTACCCCACCAGCTTTTCCTGTTGCTCAGCTTTTCCTCCAAATGCATACTGTTTATTGGGAAAGGAATAGGGGACTATAAAGTATTCCACCCTTGCAAACTTGTATTCTCTCTTTGATACAATCAGAACAGTAAATGAATTATTCACGACCATCCAAAAGCATGTTACCTACATAAAATAAGCAATAACAATCCTAGAGGAGAATCCAACAGGCTCACTGAGGATTAAATCTAACTATTGCCGGTGATTTGTCATGGGACTGGTTAAAGTGAACACCTTCCCCAAACATTGGAGGTTTGTCTAATCAGTTGCTATGGAAGATACCTAAGATCCATATTTCTTTCTCTGGTTCTTTCATCACTTTTAAGTCATGCACTGGAATCCGAATTACTCCAATTCAGCATCCCTGCTTATTCATCACCCATTCTCTCCCCACATGTCAAAAAGACTCTCAATAAATTAGTGAATATAAAAACTGCGTTCATCTCTCCCTCCACGTTTGGGTAGCTGTGTATGAGTCAGGAGAAGAAAAGAAGTTTGTACAAAAGTTGTTCCATGACCTAAGGTGGGGATGAGATTACAACTACATGGGTAAAAGAAAGTTAAGTACCTAAAATGTTTGTCTGGTTAGTTTCAGATCAGACGGTGGAGGACTGCTGATTGGCTGTTTATTTATTTGTTTGTTTGTATCCCATCTTTATTATTCTTACAAATAACTCAAGGAGCAAACATATCCAAGACACCTTCCTCCTTTTATTTCCCTCACAACAACAGCCTTATGAATGAGTTGGGCTGAGAGAGATTGACTGACCCAAGCTCATCCAGGTGGCTTTTATGGCTCAGGTGGGACTTGAAGTCACTGTCCCCCACTTTCTAGCCTGGTACTTTAACCACTAGACCAAACTGCCTCTCTTTTATTTATCCAACAACTCTCCTGGACTTTCCCAATGCTGTAACAAATGAAAAGGAAGAAAGAGTTACTAGATGTGTTATGCACATACATACATGCAAATGTATATAACGTGTGTTTGTACTCTCCCACACACACCTAAACACCCCTTTGCCAGGTCACTGTTCTTCAGTTAATATTCATGGGAAGATTTATGAAGCAATTTGGGGGCTGGAAGAGAAAGAGGCTTATCTGGCTTACATATTTTACTTAAACACATTCCAAATGCGATCTGAAATGTAATTATGCCTTAATATCCATATTTTGCCAAACACTGAGTTGGTATCTAAAAATGCATGCAAATAAGAAAAACTGTACAAACTCTTTTGTATTCAAAGTATTACATTGGAGGAAATTATTTGAAGAGTGGGTGTATTAGAAGAAAAATACAACAGAAGGCAAAGTAATTTTCCTTTGACTTATAGCAAATAATCATTGACTTTTACAGCACTAGAATAAAATGAGTTTGGTTGGGGGGGAGGTGAAATTCAGTTAAATCTTTCTAGATGTCTTTGATGACTTCAGGCTGGTATTTTCCAGATGTGTAGCACTACAACTGCTGAAATTATAATCTTGCTTGATAATTCAGATACTTTTATTCAAAGGATCGAAAGGGCACCTGGTTGAAGGAGGCATGAGAGAGAAGACAACTTTATCGATTCAAAGTAATCTATGTTTACATGTAATAATTATATGTTGATATCAGCACTGAAAAGTCAATTTAATTAAAATAAGGGTGGGTTCACAGAAGAAAGAAAAATAGTTAAAATTGTTTGATAAGCTCTCATTTGAGTTTAATTCTGTAAAATGAGAGGTGATTCAATTCAGTCGAATATGATACAACAAATGCTATTTGTCCTATCAGATGAGTGGAATGCACATTGTTTTATGTCACATTATTTCAGTCTCTGCCTTGGTCCATAGCCTATAATTTATTTTTGAATTCAATGTCTTTCTGCCAATAACTTACAAATCAACAACTGCTCAAAATTTTTGCATGAAACACAAGGACAATCTACAACAGTGAGTACAAAAATAACCTTTGTACTCACTGTTTATCAGCCTCATTTGTGCTGGGTTTTTTTTTCAAACATTATGCCATCTTCCACCTCCAGAAAATAATCAAACACTGACAACAACTGTATAGGCAAATATACAGTATATGAGTCCCATGCTGCAGTTTTCAAGTAATAATCTGCACAGATTTATCTCACATCAAATTATTTCATCCTCTCCCCTCTTTCCAACCACACTGTCCAGTAGTTCAAATTATGGAGGTCCTAATAGGTGTGCATCTCCACTAGCTAATGTTGCAAAGAAGGAGAGAAAGAAACCTAATGCTTCATGATGTCAGAGCATTAAGAAATCTTCTATTGTTTATCTGTATTTTTATTATAAGGTTATTGGATGCTAACATTTTACGATTAGCTATGAAACTGAGGTTAAAGATATTTTTAAAATATTTTGAAAACACAATTAACTAGTAAAACTCAAACACACTCGTTATTGTGTTTTCGGGAATCTTCTTAAAAGCCAACAAAGAACGTAAGATGGTCTACTCAATAGGAAAGGGCAGCACAGAAAAGGTTAAATCCTAAATGGATACAGGATAAGATGTACTGTTAGTTATTCTGAACACCATTGGGCTTGAGAAAGGGGAAGGAACAGTTGGTTTACCTCCTGGTATGTTTAAGAAGAGACAAATGGTTAGCATTGTGTGCAGTTTCTTTTGTAACTCCAGAATAAACCCTTTCTAATACTTTCTCGGCATTACTGATTCTCTTCCCACAGTCATTGAAAGAGTAAAACAAAGTCCTAAACATTTGACCTTTGCTCAATTTAAGCTCCAAACATGGTTGTATGAAGCCCACAGGGCTACAGGTTACACATGTACCTCTACTTTGAGTTCATGGTGGGAAAGGAAAGCAAATCTATGGTAATGGCATGATAGTGTGAAGGTCACCTGCCAATTATCAGATGGCCTATCTATATTCAGACATAGGTTATGCAGCATCTAGGCCACCTGGAAAGAATGTCTTTCAACATATTTGAAGACTGCTAGAATGGCTAAGGGAATCTAAACATCCTCTAAACTTGGCACATATATTTAGTGTATAACAGAAAGGTAACAGGTCCACTAAGAGATGACCTGCTAACATTTCATTATATGCAATGATTTAAGCATTTATTGTATTTGTAATTTCCTTCTCTGCTAGAATTAGTGCTCAAATGAAAAACAACAACATATAGTTAGAAATACAATGAAAATTAAAGCATATAAATCAGCTCATCAGAATCATAGCATATTGCCCCCAGTAATCTGGGTGCCAATTTTACCAATCTTGAAAGGATGGAAATCAATCTTGAGTTAGTCAGAACTGAACTCCTGGCTGTGGGCAGTTAGCATGCTATACTACATTACAACCAGTGGTGGGATTCAACCGGTGTAACAACCGGTTCGGTGAGCACGCAGTTTGTCAGTTTGCCTGAACCGATCCATACCAGCTGAATCCCGCCCCTGATTATAACCACTGCGTCACAATGGTTCTTGGGCCTCCAGTCCTATTGCATCTTTTTCACAACTTGATTGTGCTGTCACCTCCCTTTCTTTCTCTTTCTTTGCCTTGGCAGGAAGCCTGTGGTGACCCTTCTTCCCTCAGCAGTTGATCTGATAAGAGGACAGGGGCTACCTGCTGATTTCTTTCCCCAGAATGAATATCACTGATTCATTATGAATTCAGGTCTATAGTACAGTATGTATATGAAGGTCAAATAACTAAAAGGAAACTAAAAGGCACAGCTCAAGAAAGGAAAAATGGAAGAGAAGGAATAAACTATTACTTCTAGAAGCTGACTTCAATCAGCGACTCTCTTGCCCAGAATTTTCCACAAATCATTCATTCAGCACAAAGTCACTCAGATCCCAGTCCTTAAAAGAATGTCAGTTCTGTACTGCATCACACTTTCACCAAGCTTAGCTTGCTGTATACTCCTCTGATCTCCAATTCAAATTTCTATGTGTGGCAGCTTCCTTTCTTACAAGAATCCAGCCAGCCCCAGAGGAGAAGCCCAAAAATAAAAGCCAGAAGCAAAATTCAGCCAGCCATTTCTCATTTGAACATTTTTTTATTTTTATTTATTTATTTATTTTGATTTGTCAATTGTTTACAAGATAATAAGTATAAGTATATACATAGTTATGAATACATGAGATGGGTACATATAAGAAAGATAAAAGAAACAACAGGACAGGGACGGTAGGCACGTGAGTGCGCTTATGCACGCCCCCTACAGACCTCTTAGGAAAGGGGTGAGGTCAATAGTAGACAGCTTAAGGTTAAAATTTTTGGGGTTTGGGGAAGAAACCACATAGTCAGGTAGAGTATTCCAGACATTGACCACTCTGTTGCTGAAGTCGTATTTCCTGCAATCAAGTTTGGTGCGGTTAACCTTGAATTTGTATCTATTGTGTGCTCTTGTGTTGTTATGGTTGAAGCTGAAGCATTCATTGACAGGTAGGACATTGCGATGTATGATTTTATATACCATACTTAGATCAGACTGAAGACTGTGTAATTCAAGGTTTTCTAGTTCTAGATTTTCAAGTCTGGGGGCATAAGGTATTCTACAACGAGTAGAGGAGTGGAGAACTCTTCCTGTGAAATATTTCTGGACTTTCTCAACTGTGCTAATATCAGATAGGTAATGTGGGTTCCAGACTGATGAGCTGTATTCGAGTATTGGTCTAGCAAATGTTTTGTATGCTCTAGTTAATAGTGTGATATTACCAGAGAAAAAGCTACGTAAGATTAGGTTAACAACTCTTAATGCCTTTTTGGCTGTGTAGTTACAGTGGGCTCTAGCACTTAGATCATTAGAGATGAATATTCCAAGGTCTTTTACCAGAGCTTGGATCATCAACAAGATCTTGACTATTCAGCTTGTATTTTATTCTCTGATTTTTTCTGCCAATATGTAAGACAGAGCATTTATTTGTTGAGATTTGAAGTTGCCATTTGTTTGACCATTCTGATACATAGTCAAGATCTTTTTGAAGGGTAGCAGTATTGTCTGTGGTATTGAACAGCTTTACATCATCATTCCTGCTCCTAATTGATTTTTCAAAGTCTGATCTTCACAGATTCTGGATGTCTCTAGCAATTATTAGATTGACAGCTTAGGTTTCCCTTTTAATGTCTGAATCTCTTGCAATACACAGTTCCCTATCACTGCAGGCCCTTTAGGATTTTTCACATAAAGGGTGTGGATCTGGTTTTGGACAGAGGCATTGAAGAAATTCTATTACACACGGGCGATAGCAGAATCAAAACTATGTTTAATTTAATAGAACTGAATTAAATTCATTCATTTAATTAAAATGCATGGTTTAATATTTTCCCTTTTTGGAAAAAAAAAAATTCAAAGATTCTGGAGGCCCTATTCAAGGCTCTTAAAATCACCTGTGGTTTTGGGGACATTAATGACCAAATTTTCAGGCCTTACTTTTTTAAAAAAAAAATATAAATTCATTTCTTTATCAAATATCTCTTCCAGTTCCTCAATTGTTTTTCCAAGATTATGTTCCTGACATATCAAGACCCATCAGATAACAGCAACACAAGCTGGTTTGTCCAAAAAGCCAGGTTGACAGCCACATCTGCACAGAACTCAGCCCTACACCTTTTTCTTGCATAGAAGAGGATAGGGCTTTGATTATGTAATTATGGTCACCATCTTGGCTTTTGGGAGGGAACGCCTCTTCTCCTAAGTCTCTGCCTTGGCTGCATTTTTCACACATATTAATAATACACCCCAACCCCAGGTGATTCCAGGTGATAATTATTTTCTATCATTTCAATTACAGGTATTCCTCAGCTTACAACCTTTTATTTAGTGAAGTTACAAGTGCACTGAAAATGACCAATTTTATGACTGTTTCTCATACTTATGAATTGCAGCATCCCCACAATCATGTGATCACAATTCAGATGCTCGGCAACTGTCCAATGTTTATGAAGATCACTGTCAGCTCTGCCTGGCTGGCTTGGGGCCTCAGGGGCATCCTGCCATCAAAAGAAAAAGCGGGGGAGGATGAAAAGTGGAAGAAGGGAGGTGTCATGCCCCTGTCAGAGTCTGAATCTGAGGAGGAAGCCGGACAGTTGACAGGGAATGGGAGTGTGGCTCCTTTGGCTGTGGAGGAGGCTGTGGAAGGGCAAAGTCTGATTGGGCAGAGCAGGGAAGAGATAGAACAAGGGAGAAGGAGTCCAGAGGAAGAACCAGGCCCGCCCCACTTTTTATCCTAGGGCACGCAGAGAGGAATGGAGAAGAGAGTAATGTGGGTTGCGTTGCTTACGGGGAAGGAAAGGGCCCTGATTCCCTTCATTAGCCACAGCGGGGAAGACAGTTGATAAGAAAGATAGGCTGCATGGGGCAGGCTACTGGGAGCAAATGTGACTTTATCCTGTGTTGTCATGGCTTATCTGTGTTCCTGGCGTCTTCTCAACTGTGTGAGTTTTGCCGTGCCTTCAAGCCTAAAATTCTTGTTCCTGCCCTGCCAAACTAATTCCTTCTGTTTGGCTTGTTTGGACTTTAAATTACAGTTTGTGTTGCTCATGTTTTGGACTTAATTTTCTACAGTCAAAGGCTGTTCCTGGAAGAGTTTTTCTCCAGCCAGAAGGTAACCTGGACATTGAGGGCCAAGTTGGAGATAATAAAGGGACTCTTATTGCTTATCTGACTGTGTTGCCTTTGTGCCCCGGGTCATCACAGGGGGTAGGATTGAAGGGGGAAGGATGAAAATGCAATAAAGCTTTGTGTGTACCTGATAGGAAATCAGGAGGGGGAGAATGACAGAGCAGCCAAATCCTACCAGTACCCCAGGGCCAGACACCCTGAGAATTGTGTGGATTATCCTTAAACATCTCAGAAATCTCAAAACATCTTGGTGAGCTCCGGTTGGCTGGAAATGGACGGATTATGGGGCGGAGGGATGGGCTAGGGGGCAAACCTACAACTTATTTTTGTATCTAGCGAGCACAGTAGATTTCAGAGCTGGCTTTACTGCAACCAACATCCTTAATAAAAGAACCCTTTGCTTTAACCAAATGGAGTTGAAGGCTTTTCTTTCCTAAGGGATTGGGGCAAGTCTGGCAGTTGCAGTGTCCCGGGGGTTAGGGTTCCTGAGTCCCAGCTGATTGGCTGGGTCTTCTTTCGTTGCCCTGCACAGGAGAACGGAGCTGGAAAGCAGGTTAGTAGGGTGGAGAGGGAATGGAGATTTTGCAGTAACCTTCCCCTGCCACGCCTACCATGCCACACCTGCCACACCATCCATACTCACCAAGCCATGCCCACAGAACCGGTAGTAAAAAAATTTTTTAAATCCCACCATTGCCTTTAACTCTTTTTGGAGAAAGAGACTGCAAGGTCATCCAAGTTTTGCTCCATACAGTTGTTCCTCATAAGAAGACTGCAAGGCCATGGTGTCCGAAAGATGGGACAACTGAGATAGGGGAAATTAGCCATTCTTGCTCCAGCGACAGCTGGAGTCTCCAAAGAACACTATGTTTGTACCTTCAGAAATTGCCTGTGAACTGCTTCGAAGAAGTTAGACACCTTCAAAATGACAAAGCCAGAAAACCAGGTGAATTCCATCGGTCCTTATTTTTTTAAAAAAAAAATGAAACTGTGGCTTTATTATCCTTAAGAATTCAAAATAAACAGCTAAAAGCAAGGCAAAACATTACAGAAAGTTTTAAATGGATTAAGTCTCAGAAAAAGTTGGAATATTTGATTCTGAATGTTAATTAACAAATTAATTTTAAAGAATAAATGCATTTTCATGGCAAATAAAAATGATTTTCAATATTGGAGGCATAGCAAGATCTTGTACAGTGCTCTTCTGCATCCATGCTATAGCAATAGCAATAGCACTTAGACTTATATATCACTTCATAGTGCTTTACAGCCCTCTCTAAGCAGTTTTACAGAGTCAGCGTATTGTCCCCAATAATCTGGGTCCTCATTTTACCTACCTCTGAAGGATGGAAGGCTGAGTCAACCTTGAGCCTGGTCGGATTTGAACTGCCAAATTGCAGGCAACCAATAGTCAGCAGAAGTGGCCTGCAGTACAGCACTCTAACCACTGCGCCACCAAGCTATCCCATATTCATTAATGCATATGGAAGCTGTCAGATTCCATGGGAAGCGAGAGTCTATGTCTGCCACTCTCTTATTAGCTGAAGCTTCTGTTACCCAAAGGATTATTGGTCGCCATTAATTCTTTGTGATGGGTTTTCATTAAGGTGGGGGGGGAAACTTAGCCTTTATTTCAACTCTCAGTCACACCAGATTTTCAGAAATTTAATACCAAAATGAACAGATCTTTGTCATCACATGGAAGATAAATCTGGGAGCTATAGCCACTTTTCAAAGGTGGTCCCAATCTGCAAGCCCTTTAACTCTGCAGGTAACACATTCAACTTTGTTTGACCAGCTCACTGCATTTTCCCAAGCTTGCTTCAATAAATAGCTCAGGCGGAGAAGTACAGTAGGCCTCAATTCACCACAGGAGGTTGTCCGTGTAGTCAAAAGGAACCTGAGATCCTTTCTAATCGGCAGTGGGATCCTACCTGTTCCACTACTGGTTCGGTGATCACGCTTGTGTGCGCATGCCCCTCACATGCGCACCCCTAACAGTCTGACACAGGTTTCCCCACACCAGCTGAGGCCTGCAGCGCCAATCAGCTGAAAGGATAAAGAAGAGAAAAGTGCAAGGCGGGTGAGAGGGCTGATCCTGCACTTTTCTTTCTCCTCTCAGCTGATCGTTGGAGGCTTTTTTACTACCGGTTTGGCTGAACCGATCTGAATCGGTAGCATACCACCACTGTTTCTAATGTATTTTCCCATTCTCTTCCTATGCAGACTGGATCAAACATTTCCTGTTCACAAATGAGAGCCCTCCTATCACCAAAGGACTGTGAAGTTCCCATCTTCACTAATTTATTTATTTTATTTATTTATTTGACTTGTCAATTGCTTACAAGGTACAGATACAGATAATCAGAGTTGGAAGGGACCTTGTAGGTCATCTAGTCCAACCCCCCAACCAAGCAGGAGACCCTACACCATTTCTGACAAATGGCAGTCCAATCTCTTCTTGAAAATCTCAACTGATGGCTCTCCCACAACTTCCAAGGTAATAGATATAAGTATAAACATGAGTAAGAATACAGGAAATAGGTACGAATAAATGGGGACAAAGGGACAGGGACAGTAGGCACGATAGTGCGCTTATGCACGCCCTTTACAGACCACTAAAGAATGGGGTGAGGTCAATAGTGGTTAGTTTGAGGTTAAAGGAGTGGGGGTTGGAGGATGTAACATCAGAGTCAGGTAGTGCATTCCAGGCATTGACCACTCTGTTGCTGAAGTCGTACTTTCTGCGATCAAGTTTGAAGCTGTTTACATTGAGTTTGTATCTGTTGTGTGCTCTTGTATTGTTGTGGTTGAAGCTGAAGTAGTTGTTGACTGGTAGTCTAACCGTAGGCGGAGTAGTTCAAGGTTGTCCAAGCCCAAAATCTCAAGCCTGGTGATATAGGGTATTCTGTTACGAGCAGAGGAGTGTAGTACTCTTCTCGTGAAATATTTCTAGACTCGCTCGATTGTATTAATGTCTGATATGCAGTGCAGATTCCAGATTGATAAGCTGTATTCAAGTATTGGTCTGGCAAAAAAAAAAATGCACAAGACACAAGGTGCCCTAATTTAAAGGTGATGACATTATGATAATTCTTTGCTTTTATTTTATTGTATGTATATTTTGTTCTGTTTCTAGACTAACTTTTACTCTGCTCTTATGCTTTGTATTATTTTACTGTTAATGTATTCAATTTCTACCTTATGATTTTAAGTCTAGATTTTTTTTTATATGACTGTTACACTGTCTTTCCTGTCCTTGGACATTGTTTATGCAGTGTTCTTTGTTACCTTGCTGGTCATTTATCACATTTGAACTTGAACACTTCTCCTTCCATGGATGCCTCTGATACATCAACATTTATAGGGCTTATACCCACCCAAGGAGAAAGATAAAGTTTCTCATAACCTAAAAACATTGCCCAGGGCAGCACCATATCCGTCCACGTTTTTTAGGAGAATAACAACATGTAAATTGTTTGTCAGGCATCTGGGTGTGATTATGGCAGAATCAAATATGTATTAGCAGTTGTTAGTTATTTTAATGCTTGTTCCATCTAGCTCTAAACCACCATCCTGTCCCTAAAGAATATAAATAGATCTCTCCTTGCTCATTTCAGAAAGGAATTGTAGAAGGCATGCATTTCAACTTGCATAAAACTCTCTCTCTTGTTTCTCTTTCACTGCATGACCTAACTATCTAGAAGTGAAAGATCAGTGCTACCCGCTGGTAGCTAATAAGTCTTAAATCTGCAGCTTGTTTGCTTCAAAGGGAAAAGAAGAAGAAAGAGGAAAAATACATAAATTACTTCTAAGAATCAAAGCAGAAGACTTTGCCTCCGTCCTACAAACTCTCTCCATCTCTCTCCATCTCTCTCTCTCTCTCTCTCTCTCACACACACACACACACACACACACACACACACAAGCACAATCCTGCACACATTAATGCACACACACTCATACACACAGACACATAACATAATCTTCAATCCAGTCACGTTTAAAAGAAAACAGTGTGTAGAAACACGATAAACCACTGGGGATGTATGGAGCTGGGAAGATTAAGGAGTAAAAATCTCCAAGCAAGGGATGTCAAAGGGAAAGTTAAAGACCAAAGACTTCAGAACAAAACATGTAAAGTTTGTACTTCTAAATAATTATTTCTAAATAACAGAAGCAAGATCCCTTGTGCAGAAGAACCTGCTGCAATTTTTTAAACAAAATATTCACTGTAATTCTCATGAACTGCATTAAGACACTGCTACGGAAGATGCTTAGACGTCATGCTTTTCCTTTAAGGAACGTGTTTTTAAAATTACCCAGTTTTTTAATCTCATTCTGCTATATTTGCTTCTCTGATTTTCGCAGGGAATAATTTATGTTTACTAGCACTTTTATAACAGTGATTCCATCATGAGCATTTAGGATTTAAAGCTTTACACAGTGGTAGCATTTTATATTGGTATCTGGAATTATTTCCAGGTCAGTGTGTTTTTATTTATGCTGGAAAGTTTAAAATGCATCATCGAAAACCATAAGTCAACATGGATATGAGATCATTCTGCACTGTACTTTCAAGTACAAATGTGATTTCAGAGATTTGGCAAAGGGCATCCTCAATGATGAGGTCACGTAACTCAGTGAGGTAGGTAACTTATGGGCCCAGATGGGTTTGAGAGGAAAGTAGAAGTTGTTCCTTTTAGTCTGCTGCACAATCCATCTGAAGCCTTGGTTGCCACTTAGAATAAGTGAGACATTGTCATTTGAGTGGGTCCTAACAGTGGTTAATTCTTTGAGTGAGGGGTTATTCCTTCACTGCTTAAGGAGGTTATTCCTTCACTGGTTGATCCTTTGTCAAGAAGCCATGGCTGGATCCCACCACACAGGACAACTGTAACCCATCATTTATCCTTTTGTGAGAAAGGTGGTTGAGAAGGTGGACGTTCAAGGCCTTGGATGACATGAATTATCTGGATCCTTTCAGTTAGGATTCAGACCTGGGAATGGCATAGAAATGGCATTGGATCAGGTCAGAAGATTTGGGGAGGGTGACAAGGTGTGTTGGTTTCCCTCCTTTGTTCAGGGTCAGTCCATTCAGTGATGATTGGGAAGGAGAGTTTGCACCCTCGGCCCCCACTAAGGAGGGCGCCACAGAGTTCAGTGTTCTCCCCTCTCCTACTCAACAGCCACATGAAGCTGCTGGTTGAGTTCATCCGTTGCCATTGGATGGGATATCACCAGTATGCTGATGATACCCAACTAGACGACTTTGCCTCTGGCAAATTAAGTGATGCCGCGAACAGCTTTTGTCAGTGCCTGGAGACTGTGGGACCACAGACTTCAGCTGTACCATGTCAAGAGGCTGGATGGTTTTAGGGCCTCCTGGCTGTAGGACTCTGCTATCTTTGGTGCTAGATGGGATGGCAATATCCCAGACAGATCCTGGTGTGCAATCTGGGAGTCTTTCCAGTTACACAATTTTTGCTCGAAGAGCAGATGACAGTCTTTGCTGGGAAGGTTTTTGCACAGCTTTGTGTTATGTGTATAGACAGTCATGTTCTAGTTAAATCACTGGATTTTAACTACTGTAATGCATTTTATACAGGCTACCCTTGAAGAGTATCCAGATGTTTCAGCTGGTTCAGAATGCAGCAGCAGGAGCAGTTGTGTGTGCTCCCAGAAAAGTGCATATTATGCCCTCATTTTCTCCCACAGAAAAGGCAAGGGAGAAAAATGCTTGCCTATAGTACATGCCCTGTTGCAGGCATGTAGCCTCAAAGGCTACATCTATTCAGCGGTATAAATTCCGTGCAACAGTTTTCAAAAGGAAAAGAATTGAAAGGGAATCAACTTATTGAATTTCATTTGTATTAGGATTTCTGGTTACATAAAAAGAAAAATTGTCACTGGGCTTCCAACAGCAACAAAATATCCCATTTTCTCTTTGGTTTATAACTTTATTTTTGCTCTAATTAGCTTGTGCTATTAAGACTGGATTCATGATTTATATCATAATTCTCAAGAATATAAATTATTATTAGAAGACCATGGAAATTTTATTATTTATCTCACTTCATGCCTCTATTCCAGCTTGGAAATATTTAATAAATACATTTGGGAACATAGCTGGATATTCAAATAAGTGGTCCATGTTAAAATTTATGTCAGTAGGTAGAAATCCCTTCACTAATTTATTAGCAACTTTCAATTTCATAATTATAATGATAAAAAAATCAGAAGGAGTTTGGTAGCGCCTTTTCTGACTAAGTTTATTAAACAAACAATTAAGCTTATGCCTTTTAATCCATTTTGTTAGTCAGAAAGCTGCCTCCAAACTCCTCAATTTTTTTGCCAAGTCAGACTAATGAGGCTCTCCTCCTATCTAATTATTGTATTAGCTATAGTCAAGTTTTTATTCTGTGTGTTATTTCACAGAAAATCACTTTAAATATGAATAAAGATATATCATTTGATGACAGTCTTTAATCTGTAGTAGTAGTCTCTTGGGGGCAAGGATAATACTCCTTAAAGGAATATATTTCTTAGAATATTACTTATTCTGCATGGAATTCTCATGCACATACGTATCTGCAAAATATTTTCAATTTTTTTAAATGTTGTGTCTATTAAAAAGAATTAGTTTTTCAGATACTGAATTATATCATTTTGATACCTATTGACTACTACCAAATGTTAGATAATTCTCCTTATTGGGAACTCTCCTTCTTTGAAAAGATAGTAGATTTCCTTTTACTGTTATATCATTTGAAAGATTCTGATATTTTACTTCCGGAAAATGCCATTTTGATTCTTTTTCTTGTACTAAATTGAGGCTATGAGAAAATATAGATCTCAGAGATAATTTAAAAAGCTATCATATACAACATTTGGATGGAAATTGGGATTTATACTTTGATTTTGTTAGCAGATTATTATTATTTTCTTTCCCACTCTAAAGGACAAATACTGATTCCGTGGAAAGGTTCTTTTTTAATACTTAAAATGAAAACATTTAATATTCCTGGATGTTATTTAATATATTTGGGTTTATAATATTTTCAGCTTTGGAAACACAAACAATTACTTAAATTCTCCAATATAAAAACCCAACACTACTTATAAAATTCTGATGAAGTAATTTGATATGCAAGTGTTAGTGGCTGAATGGTAGTAAAGAATTAGAATTCTCTTTTGCCTAAAAATGGGTAGGAGAGTTAGCATCAATACCAAAAACCTCTATAGATCCTCTTATGTTTTCTTCAATTTAAAAATAATATTTTTTATTTACTGAACTTCATTTTGCCTTTATAAAAAAAGGCTTGAGCAAATTATCATGTTATTTTGACATATAATGAAATTAATGCTTCATTTAAAATGTTTATAAAGCATTCCATAATCATACTTTTTGGGGAAGACATTGCAATGTATCTCAATTGTGAGATAAGATTTAATAGTCTTGGGTGCCCATATTCTTTCAAATTCTTATTGCATGAACCTCTACAAAAATTGATTTTATTATGCCCTGGTTAAAACTAAAAGACATTCTTCAATACTAAAAGACATTCTTCAGTATTGGAAAAATAAATATACAGCTCTAATTATTTAATAGTTTTCACTAATGAAACAGCTGTAACAGGGCAGCCTGATGGGAATAGGAAGTATCCTAAAACTCAGTTTGGAAAGACCTCCTTTAAAAAGAGGACACTCCCTTTTATCCTAACTGGCTTTTAGATCAAAATAAATCCTGATCATGGGAAAGTGATCTACAGCAGATGTCCTGATCACAAAAACTTGGTAGCAAATTTTGGTCAAATGCATTGCTCAAGATATATGCTTTATATATTCGTATGCAAATACATTCCCTTTTTATATCTGACAAAAGTTCACAATATAGGTCAATCCTTGACTTATGACTACTTACGACAGCATTGAAAAAAGTGACTTATGAGCAGTCTTCACTTAGGACCATTGTAGCATCTGGGGGGGGGGGTCATGTGATCAAAATTCAGAAGCATGGCAACTGACTTGTATTTGTGACAGCTGCAACATCCTGTGCTCATCCTTTATGACCTTCTCAGGGGGCTTTGTGAGGTAAAATCAATGGGAAAAGTTGAATTGTTTAACAACCATGTAATTGGCTTAAGAAATCACAGCAAAAAAAGTTGTAAAATTGGGTGCAATTTAATGAACTCAACAACAGAAGTTCCAAGCCCAACTATGGTTGTAGTCGAGGACTACCTGTTCTGTGAACTAAAAGTATTTAGTATTTCTATCCAGCATTACAGAGGTAGAATCTCCATCTTTCTCACCCCAAAATGTGTTACATTTGTGTGTACCTTTGTAGAGGCTGACCACAAAACTGACCTTGAAAACCAAGTCCAGAAGCAGGCTGTCTTAAGTGGTGAACGCACAGAAGGGAACTTCTACAAATTGCTCTACCAAAGATGTGATTTTCAGAGAAAAGTGAATCCACTCTTTACTCAAATATCATGAGTTATATGGGCTATTTTGCAACTTTGGGTAAGATTCATTACTATCCCATTTCTCCATTTTAAAATTATGAATAATAATAATTCCAAAAAAATAAATAAACAAGATGCTAGATGATAAAGAACAGATACACGGGTTTGTGTGAACTGAAACAATTAATTTATTTGACAGAAAGTATAATATTTCCAGTTACACAGGAAACCAGCTTGTTTCTGCAGCAGTGAGTCAGAAAAAGCAATCAAGTGGAAATGTTAAACAAAATTCAGCTGGCTGAGAGTGTTTCTCTCACATACACACATGGACATTTTGTATTGGGGACTGCTGTTAACTTTCGTGTTAGATTCTCCCTTTGTTGACCTCATATTTCAGAATGATGAGACAATTTCTATCCTCTTCTTCACTTTTAATTTAATTATATTGATGGATCTCCCACTGGGGAAAAAAACAATAGGCATCAATCACCTTTACCTAGCTCTGGCTCTGCATTCTGTACTCCTGCAATTTGGATCCAATCAGTCAAACCCTACTTACATGCAAAATGACAGACTAAACATGTTATTTGTTCCCTTTCCTTCATTCAGCTAAAGCATTATAATAAGCAGAGAAGAGGTAGATTTTGTAACACAAAAAGTAAGGTTTATGGATGATCACGTTCTAATCATGCTACTTAATAAACTGAAACAAAACCTAGACCAGTTTAAAAAAGCAGTTCAAATTGTTTCATCAGAAATGGTGCACAACAACACTTCTATGTTAACAGTTATGCATATGTGTCTGCTTTATTTATTTATTTCACAGGCTAAGCATCCTACATCTAAAATTTCAGAATGAAAAATTAATCTCCCCCCACCCCCCTGCATTTTAATTAATTCAAATCTATGGTCAGCTGTACAATTACTTCATTATACTATCATGGTTGATGCGTACAGTCCTGCCCTATATACATCTCACAAACTCTGGCTCATAGCGTCCTTGTGATCTTCTTATCAAATAAATTTCTGAAGATATCCATTTTAAAAGTCAGTGAAGCCAATCAGTTTGGAAAAAGTTCTGAAATATTTTATAGACCTTTGGGGCTCCACTGATCCATAATCAAAGACATAGTCTTGAAACCACTAATGCTAATATTTTATCACTAATGCTATATTTTATCACATTTCCAACCATTTGGGACCTGGGGATGAGGGGGTCAAGCTATTTTCTAAAGCACCTGAAGGCCAGTCAAGGAATAATGGATGGAAACTGAACAAGGAGAAATTTAACCTGGAAATAAGGAGAAACTTTCTGACAGTGAGAACCAATCAACCAATGCAACAGAAGTTGCCCTCGGAAGTTGTGGGAGCGCCATCACTTGAGACCTTCAAGAAGGGATTGGACTGCCATTTGTCAGAAATGGTGTAGGGTCTCCCGCTTGGACGGGGGGTTGGATTAGATGACCTACAAGGTCCCTTCCAACTCTGATTATCTGTTATCTGTTATCAGTGGTGGGATTCAGCCAGTTGACTAGTTCAGGCAAACCGGTTTTTAAATTACCCACCCACCCCCAGTATCAGAGTGGACCCTGGGCATTGCCCTGCAGTGGAGAAACAGGCAACAGAGCAGTCGATGTGAGGGAACAAGAAGGCTGCTTTCCCTCTTTCTTCTCCCTGCTCCTCCTCCTCCCCTCATGCCAGCCACCCGTTTTTCCATTGCGGCACAGCACAGCGCCCAGGACCCACTATGATGAGGGCCATAATTTAACAAC
>NW_020769378.1:1451491-1472658 GCF_900518735.1 Pseudonaja textilis
TCCCACAACAGCCAACCTGACCCTGGGCAAACAGGTTGTTAAATTATTTGAATCCCACCACTAGATGAAGCCCTTCTAACCTGGGTGACAAAAACAATGATAAAATAGTGGATTTATTTTTAAAAAACAGAGGGGGGGGTAGGGAGGGAGAGAGGGAGGGAGGAAATTATAATGAGAGGAGGAGGGTCTGAGGAAAGTCCTGCCTTAGCACTTGGCCATCAATAGCCCTGCTGCCTTTTCACCATCCCCTTGTCCCCTCTTCCTGACCTCTCCTGGTGGCCTCCCGTCCTATCACTTTGGTTACAAAGCCAGGGCTCCTCACATGGAGGAGTAGACCTTCCCCTCTGATTCACACACTTTGCCCTCCCGTACACACCATGAGCAACCTGACCAAGGAGGGAGAGCACAGCAGCAGCAGCCTCAAGGAGGAAGTAAATGTAGCCAGGTAGCCTCTTGGGGAAGGCTGGGCAGGACTGGGCACTTGCCCTCCATTGCTCAGGGCTCCAGGCAGCCTGCACCACCATCCAGGAGTCCTCCGCCTGGCCTGAGGGAATGGAAAGGCTCCTCTGGTGGACAAGGGTTTGGTGTTTGCCCTGGTCTCACTTTCCTCTTCCGGAGACAGTGGATTCCCCCAGCCCCACCCCCACCCAGGCACCATAGGAACCCCCGGCCGTGAGCAATGTTGAGCTGGCCATACCCACCCCAGCCATGCCTACCCAGCCCCCTGGGGTGAACCACAAGCCTGATGCAACATTCAGTGAAATCAAGTTTGACACCCCTTATCTAACTGATCGCTTTCTGATCTTATTCCTTAGAAATCTGCATGTGACTTTTACTTTCTTCGGTTTTGGAAAATTCCCATCAGGACTGGGCCCCTTTTTTTAGTCTTGCACATAATAAGATTCAGATAGAAGCCCCAACAAAAAGCTCTCCGGCCATTTAACTTCAAGAGGGGAAAGGAAACTATGTTTATATGGAGGCTTAGTGAAATGCTGCTTCTGGGTTTCTTTCCTTGAGGCAAAGCTAAGGGTATCTGTTGGGTATGATTAAAAATGCCAAGTTGATCGTGGATCCAATGGTGGAATAGAAGCTTTCCCCTTTTTGTTACATGCAGCTATTAAGTTACAGCCACTTGTGGGGGTCTTTTGAACCAATAGGAACCTACCTGGTTAGAAGTGTTGCTGATAGCAGTATTAACTAGCTAAAAGACAAACTTACCTTGTGTGAGGTAAGTTTCAGGATGGCAAATGGAGTTGGATTTTTTTTCCCTTTATTTTAAATATAAGAATACGGTTTCAAAACAGCCTTCTGAATGCCCTTAGTAGCTGGCCTCTTCAGCCTTTCAGAGATCAATACCAAGATATTGATTTGTTGTTGTTTTCAGATTGTATTTTGTATTCTGATTTAGGGAAAAATGAAGAAGAAGAATCAGAACTCACTCATGTATCTAATTGGGGGTAATACAAACATTCAAAATCTCAGTTTTAATGACACTTCTTAGTGCAATGCAGCTGAAAAGATTTAAAGAAATGATCATACCCCTAATTAGAACTTCATGGAAACTGCCTCGAGGATACTAGAGAGCCCTGGATGTCTTAGCAATTTTAGATTTAAATTAAGTTTAATTTCCATTTCAAAAGCCATTCCAAGCTGATAACGTAAAGTAGAGCACTATTGTTTAAAATGCTCGCTAGAAATGCTCAACTGGAAAATTAGACATTTGACACATACACACCAAAATCCATAATTTATATGTCCAACAGTTCAGTTAACAGAAGAAGAAGTTAGTGCAAGTCAATTCTTGGATGGAAGTAGAATTGTTTTCCTTTACTAAATTGTCAAGACTTGGATGCAAGACATCCTTTTTCTAAAATGAATTTAAAATACTGTATTAATAATGCCCCTCATGACTGAAAGTTCTGAAACAGCTCACAACACAGTTTAAATGTACCTAAAATCCAGTGCATCCATTATTCTGATTTTCTTTTGCTGTTTTCAATAAACAGTTATAAAAATAATTTGAATAAGTCACTTGCTATTTCAGTAGAAATACTAAGTAAAGAATGTAGTGGGGTGAACATAAAATCTCACTTCTTCCTTTTATTTGTTCTTTCTTCCAGATTTAAATGGAAATGTTTAATTAGGCAGAATAAACTCTGAAAGAGAAGAAATGAAGGCTTCTTCTCTTGCAGAGAACATAAAAGGATAATGATAGAACTATTAAAAATAATTTAATATTAAAGAAGGCACAGAATATATGCTTTTGTGATCTGTCTTTTCAACCATTTGAATAATATGCAACCTGTCTCACTGTCAACAAATATAAGAACACAAGCTATGGGGGGAAATAACAGATACAGTTTCTGCCAACTATGACCTTTTGTTCTCACTATCTGTTTGTTTTTCATCCCTTCATTTCATTTTTTCTCCTCATAAAACACAAGAAACCACAAAGCTCTTGATTATAAAATATGCAGATATTGAATTCTATCACTTGAGGCTTCAATTTGAATAGTGTTTTCTTTCAAAGCACATCCTATAGGTGTGAATTACTCTACTTGCCCCATTTATATTTTATCAAAAAGAACAATTATGTGAATTGCATGACAGTCAAATTCAGGATTTTAGGAGACACTAGCTATCTATGCCTGGATGGATCCCTCTCCGAAATTTTGAATTTAGTCTCCCTGCCAGCAGTCCATGAAGATGACAAAGTGCTAATTTGTAATAAAGAAGTGACAGTGCTTTATATGTTTCGCCATCATCGGCCATGTCCTAGTGATGGGGATGCATTAGTTTGGATTCTTTCACAAAATAGGGAATTACGTCCTCTGGTACATATGGAGCTCCGATGGCTCCATACAGCTCTGATCCTGATGACATTTAATGAAAATGTATCTCCTGGGCTTGGGGCACAGATGGTTGAGCCCAACATTGGGTGTTTTACTGCTGCAGAAAATTTGCCTCCTTGGACACTTACAATCTGTTTCTTTTTTATTCTCATTTTTGTTTACTTGGGTTTTTTTTTATGAATCGTGCTCACAGTCATCTATAGTCAGTCAACCTCTAAATTATATTAAATCAATCAATGCATTGAATTAATTTCCAAACACCCTTTTCAACTCATTTTATTTTAAAATTGTAGGGTCAGAAACATGTAATTACTTATGAAATGCAGAGAATGCAGCTCTGTGGGGTTTTTTTTTAACCTTTATAAACTGAAATACAAAAATGTAAAGTCACTTGTTTTTAATTATTGACAAAAGTCGTATTATCTAAATATTTGTGAACTACTGATTCCCGTGTCACTCCAAATCTGTCATTGGTTTGACAGGGTTTTTTAAGGTAGTTTAACAGGTCACAATTGCTTTACAAAATACTGTATATAACAACCCTATCAAATTCAGTAAATGTCATATCTTAAATTTTCATTTGCATGTTGAAAGAAATATCCTTCTGAGTTCAGTTCCAAGTGGGGAAAAAGACACTGGAAACATGGAGGCTATTTGGAAAGATGGTTTAATGGTGGACAGCAGGACCACATGGCTTGGAGCTCCAAAGTGAAGAAGAAAGGATGATCACATACTTCAAGGTGAGAAGAGAAGGTCAAGAAGGGATTATCAAGATGCTGAGAGACCCTTATATAACTTCTGTTGGATCCCACTTTAGTGCTTCCTGTTCCTGTGTAAGAAATGTATCCCATTGGCTGTCAGACTCCCATGGGGCAGGGTCTTAGCTAACTTTGTAGGCTTTGTGTGGACCACATGGCTTCACCTGAGTGTTGGATGATGCAATCTTCTCAGGCCAGGTGGTGAGATGGGTGGACCCTTTATTATGTAGAATACTCTGGCCTAGGGCTTAATGGCCCATTAGTTAAGGGGTGTGGTGGGGGGCTGAGTTTCTGCTTCTCTGAGTTTCTACTTTATTCATTTTAGGGGAAATATTCTGCCTTTTTAATATTTCCCAAAATATTTCATTTTTCTAGGAGAGGGGTGGGTGCTAACTTCCTACATGCATTACATGATCAACAACATTAATAGAAGACAATACACTTTAGACAATCAGATTTACTTTAGATTATTGATCTCAAAGATACATTTATAACTACTTGAAGAACAGCAACATTACCATTTATTTTGACATCAGTAAAAGCTGAAGTTCCATTTGAGAAAAATATCAAGATATTTCTATCTTTTTGTTGTCAAGAACTCAGAATAAATTAATTTTTCATTCTGCAGTAACATAAAAACACAGAAATAATAAATAACAGAAGTTTACCAAGAAGATTGCCGTTCAGGGAAGAGAAAGCAAAGAAGAGAACAGGAAGAAAGCAAGAACACTATTAAGAGATGTTAAAGTTCAGAAGCCAAGGAGAAAAAGAGGCCCTGGGATTGACTCAGGGGGTTTAACCATCACTTGATTCAGGAGGATTAAGTACTGTAATTCCTCGCCAAACTGATACATTTTGGCAACACCTTGCAAACTATTCAATCTAGATTAAAGGCTACCAAATAAGCAGGACTGGCTGCACAGATTTTAAATTTTTTTTTAAAAGTAACTGCAAAAAGTAACTAAACAAGGCAGTCACTAAGCAAGGACTAGTGCAGGTGCATAGATAAATTGAATGTTTACATACAACATTAAAATATCAACACGGATATACATAAAGGAACGGCTAACAGGTTTTTATCAATCTCTTCTTAGATTCTGACCAGTTCTGGAGAACCGGTAGGGGAAATGTTGAGTAATTTGGAGAACCAGCAAATACCACTTCTAACTGGTTCCACCCCCATCTATTCTCTGCCTCCTGAGTCCCAGCTGATAGGCTGGGTCTTCTTTTGTTGCCCTGCATAGGAGAATGGATTCTATGTCCTACTGCTTTCCAATGTCACTTTACCATGAACTAATAGTACAAAAGCCATAATAACTCTTGCTTTATCACTGCAAGTTACTAGTTGAAAAGTCAGCAGGCGTGGTTTTCCCTTTTTAAATTACTGTTAACCTTTCTCTGGGCTAGCTTATATTTCCCCTGATGTTTTAAATTTTAAAACAAGGATTGCATTGGTTATTGAGGTTCTGAGTATGAAACCTTCTTACTTCAATTGACTAGGGAAATTATTTATTTACTAATTTTTATGGCAGCTCATTTCATATGCATGATTCTGGGTAGCTAACAATTAAAACAGAATAAAAACAACTGAAAACAACAGACCTAACATAAAATAGCAGCCAAGAACACTCATAATATCATACACTCAACGTAACCAAGTTACATGGTTCACAACAGGCTCACCCGTGCTAACAGGGCCCCAGGCATGGAACAATTAATTCCTCAGCCTAGCCTGTCAAAGTAAATGTCAAACCTAGAAAGCTGTCACAAACTTCTTGTTAATTTTACCTTTCCTCAGGCCTGGCAGAGAGAACCGAAGTCCTTTGCCAGAAGAACATCCATCACCAAACGTCTCCTGATTTATTTAATTGTTTCTTCTTCAATCTCCATAATGGGGGGTGGAGAGGGGGGGTTATTACAAGTCCATATCTGCCTTACTTGGGTTTCTGAGAAACTTAGACATGTTTCTCTCCTGTAACAGATAAAATGTATGTTTGTCTCTATGAATATGGAGTGTGTTTGTCTCTATGTGTATGTGCATTTGAATATTGCTCTCTTTCCCTCCCTCCCTTTTATATACACATGTCTGTAGATATATACATTAGCAGACCTCTTACCATTTCTTAATTTTTCAAATGGCAATCTGAAACAGATACGAAGCAGAATAATACTGGAAACAGCATCTCTCTTGGAACTAAATTTTGCCAGAATCAAGAAGACTCAGAGGGACATGCTTTCATAAGGCTGAATGACTGTAGGTACTGCACTTCTTAGTGTTAATTATGTAAAATGGTGGCGCAGTGGTTAGAATGCAGCATTGCAGGCTAATTCTGCTGGCTGCCAGGAGTTTGATCCTGAGCAGCTCATGGTGGACTCAGCCCTCCATCCTTCTGAGGTCAGGAAAATGAGGACCAGATTGTTGGGGGCAATAGGCTGACTCTGTAAACTGCTCAGAGAGGGCTGGAAAGCACTATGAAGCGGTATATAAGACTAAGTGCTATTGCCATTGTTAAAATAAAGCAGATGGCACTGGGACATATATTAGTTTACTGATTTTGAGTCTATGCCTCTGTTTAAACGACCAAGAATTATATTAGCTTTTTTTTTTTTTACTGCTGCCATACACTACTGATTCATATAAGTGACCATCCACTAGGACTCCAAGGTCCCTTTCACAATTGTTGTTTTTGAGCCAGGTTTTGCCCAATCTGTACTTGTACCTTTTGTTTTCCTGTGCAGATGTAAAATGTTGCTGTTCTCCACATTAAATTTTAGTTTGTTAAATAGGGCCCGTTGTTCAAATCTGTCAAGATCATTTTTGATCCTGAGCTTGTTTTCTGAGGTGTTGGCTATTCCTGCCAGCTTAATGTCATCTACGAATTTGATGAGTTCCCCATCTATTCCCTCATCTAAGTCATTTTTAAAGATATTGAAGAGTACTGGGCCTAAGATGGAAATTTATGGTACCCTACTGCTTACTTCCCTCCGTGTAGATGTAGTACTATTAAGTACTATTTACAAATCTATCTGGTGGTAATGCTGTCTATTCCACATTTTTCTAGCTTACTAAGATGTAGGTTGTTGTCTATTTTGTCAAATGCCTTGCTGAAGTCGAAATATACCATGTCCACACCATCTTGCTGGTCTACTAATTTAGTCACTTTGACAAAGAATGAAATAAGATTGGTTTGGCATGATCTGTTTTTAACAAACCCATGCTGGATACTAGTTATAACTTTATTTGTTTCTAGATGTTCACATATCTCTTTTTTGATTATTTTTTCCAGGGTGTTTCCTGATATTGATGTTGGGTTGATTGGTCTGTAGTTTCCTGGGTTTGTTCCCCCCCATCTTTTTGAAAATGGGAAGCACATCAGCTCTTTTTCAATCTTCTGATAGTTCCCCACTGCTCCAAGATTTTTTTTAAAGATATGATACAATGGTTCTGAGATAACATCTTCCAGCTCTTTCAGACCTCTAGGATGTAATCCATTAGATCCTGGTGCCTCATATACATCAAGGTCAGACAGATGTTCTCTTACCATTTTCTTACTTATTTTAATTTTTACTTCTAGTTTGTTTTTTACAGTTATGTTTCTGGTAGGTTGGGCTATAGTTTCCTTCTGTGTGAAGACAAATGCGAAGAATGAGTTAAGCAGCTCTGCTTTCTCTCTACTGCCTATTACTTCCTTGCCATCTCCTCTCTTTAGTGGACCAACTGTTTCCTTGATTGTTTTTCCTGTTATTTATATGTTGAAAGAAACTTTAAAAAAAAATTATAGTAGGTGCATATGTCCACCACTTGCACAAATGGACCTGTGTGCGCTTGCACTCTTCTCCCCCCCCCCCCCCCCCCCCCCCGCCCTGCTGGTCTGCCAGGCCGGAAAGGTTGGGGACCGCTATCCTATATATCATGAGGCGGGCCCTGCTGGAGGCTGTAGATCCTATGGCTTCTAGTCATTCAAACAGATATCATATCACAAGCTGCCTCTGAAACAGCTCTTCATTTTAAAAAATGCCTTAAAAGCCAGGCTGTATTTTAGAGAAAAGAGAGCTAAACACTTTGTGAGTCAAGGAAGTGGTTGTATATGTATGCAGACATATGCCTTTGTAATCAAATCTTGCTTTGGACAGGTTTTGCTCCAGAAAAGTGACAAAGCAATACTCCTTCCCAAAGAACTTCCCTGAAGAGATAAGGTTATCTCCCAGTTATTTTTCAATTTGACTGCCAGAAAGAAAAATAAGTATTCAGCTGAGTTTTTAATGCCTGTTTTGCCACTGTATTCTGAGAGACGTTTACAAGAGCATTTTATGTGATGTTTTAACACTATTTTAAAATTATGTTCCCTTTAAATTTTACATTTATCAACCAACTTTCATAAGTTAAGAGATGGAGCATTAATTAAGTTCATACATAGCGGGATGTTCTTAAGTCTGAGGGATAAAGACATTTTCAAATGTTCTCAAGAGAGAAATTTTGTTTTCTGCTATAGTTGGATGTCATTATCATGACAGAGTCATTTGAGATAGAAAAAATAGTGAGAAGAGATACCTGTTTAAGGAACAACACATGTATCTTTAGCATTCATTGGATGCAATTTAAGTATTAAGTGCACCAAACCAGAGAAATAAGGTACAAACCTTCATGAAGAGAAGGAAAAAGAAAGGAATATATATTATGGTATGAATCTTTTGGTTATGAAATTCTGATGTATGCACAACTGCCCTGTACATATTGTGGTACAGAGCATTTCTTTAAAAGGAAGCTTGACCTTGCTCTGAAAAAGAAGACATTTTCTATAATTATACCTATTCCAAGCTCTGACCAAGGACTAAGACCAAATCTGGGGATAAAACTCTTCATTCCAGTACTGTTTGATATCAGGGGACCAGAAAACTGCTCAAGATCCTGGATACAAAGTTGGATATATTGTGCCTAGTGACTTAATGAAGCCCTGGCTTTATTACAGAATGGCCTTTTCATTTATCATACAAACCAAAGAAGTTTCACAACATATTGGCAGTTAATGCTTGAACATGATTCTAGATTTCTGGAATAGTGGAAGGGATGCCTACAGGATTGATCCAGTATATCACATATCTAAAAAATATTGTGTTGTGATTAGCCTCAACACCTACACACAGGTTTTTTTTAGAAGCAAATAAATGTTTGCTTCAATTTACACAGGTCCTGTTTATTCTATACAGCACTGCTCTGCAAATGCTAAGTATAATCCTGCTGTTGGGAAGAGTGAAAAAAAAAACCTGAATGTGGACTCAATCCAGCCTTGGGTTTATGTTCCAAATACCTGCTTGGGAATTCAAAAAATCAACCTGGAGCTATACTTAGACCTTCAGAGAGGGTCTGACGATCTGGACAATCCATAGATGTTGCTGCCATCTAGTGGTCTCACAGATTTTTATGGCCCAGATATTGTAGAATTTCCCCTTGTGGAGCAGGCAAGGAAACTGTATCTGGCAGTGATAATACCTCTTGTTGCTAATTTGAGCCATTATGACTAAGGGTAATGAATGCTGGCATACCCAGGGACCCACAAAATAGTCATTATTCTTAGATACGCACCGTTCATGCCTAAGATTTCAGATCCAGCAACAACAGGCCAGCTCATTCATGCTGCCTTGCATACATGTGACATCTCACCAGTTGCCCCAGTCAGCTGTCCAGGATTATTCGTCTCTTGGGAATATAAATACTTGCAGTTACTGCAACAGAGAGTGAGTGGAAGCTCCAGAAGCAATAAATGATGATTAGAACGAGAAACACCCACTGGCCCTGCCACACAGTATGCAGATGCAAACATTTCTGAGTCATAGGGCAAGCAGCCATGAGAAAAGGAGCCCCCTCCTCCCTCCAATATAATATGAACAGATTCTCTCCCCCATCAGAAGATTTTCTTTTTTTGCTCTGTTTGTTTATTTTGTTCTCCAAAGAACAAGCTGGCAATTACTCAACATTAACAAATAATCGTACATTTAAATATATTTTGGCTCCCATTGGTAATGGTAATCATATAATTCTCTGATTAGTTTAAAACTGAGAACCCATTTCCATTTTTCCACTGTGAAAATGAAAAGCTTCAAACGGAGAAAGCTTTTAAAGGAACATATTTTCTTCTTCTCGTTTTTTGCCTCCAGATCCAACATTATGGTGAATCAACCACACTATATTGTTACCAAAGCTTCATTGTTGAAAACGCACATACCTTTTTCGGCTGTGTTCTGGGCTCTGTGCTGTACTGAGCTTCCTTCAAGTTGCTGTGACAGGTTTGCGAGTCCTTCTGCTGATAAAACCATAATCATTCAGGTCACAACTCCACATCCTCAAGTACAGGCCACTTGGAATGTCTTGGCCTTGTTTTTGTTAAAGGGAAAGGCACATTCCCTTTCATCTCCAGGCACCAATTGGCCAGTGGTGGGATTCAAATTTTTTTGCTACGGGTTCTGTGGCTGTGGCTTGGTGGGCGTGGCAGGGGAAGGATACTGTAAAATGTCCAGCCAGAGGTGGTATTGGCCGGTTCTCCGAACTACTCAAAATTTCCGCTACCGGTTTTCCAGAACTGGTCAGAACCAGCTGAATACCACCTCTGCAACTGGTGCTTCTCCACCTAAAGAGGACCCAGGAGTGCTAGATGACTTCTACCCAGTATCCAACCTAATCTTCTTAGGGTAAATGTTCAAGAAGGTGAGGCTTGATTATCTGAAAGAGTTGGTTCTTATGACTCTTGAGGAAGTGGACGGGATCTTCAGGGCCGTTAGCCCATCCATCTATTTATTAGATCTGACTGTCCCTCCTGGGTTTTGAAGGCTGCTGCTGAGATGATGTGCATTTGGGTCCTCGTAATAATATTGACCTCTTTGAGAGAGACAGAATGGTTTTACTAGCCTCAAATGAGGTAGCATTGCTTTCTTGAATCAATACCAGGCTCCTTTTATCCCATCATTAGCAATAGCACTTAGACTTATGTACCACTTCATAGTGCTTTACAGCATCCTCTGAGTGGTTTACAGGCTCAGCATATTGCCCCCAAGAACCTGGGTCCTCATTTTACTGATCTTGGAAGGATGGAAGGCTGAGTCAACCTTGAGCCAGTGAGGATCAAATCCTGACAATGGGTAGTCAATCTGCAATACTGCATTGTAACCACTGTGCCACCATAGATCCTAGTGCCTACCATTTACCTTGGTAGTCACGCTTCCTTCTGTTCTTTAAGATTAGAGGTCCCCAAACTTGGCAACTTTAAGACTTCTGGACTTCCAGCGCATAGCTGGCTGGAGAATTCTGGGAGTTGAAGTCCACAAGTCTTAAAGTTGCCAAGTTTGGGGACCTGTGTTCAAGATCATTCCCTTTTTCCCTCTATAATATTCTCTCCCCTCCCACCCCATGAAACAGCTGGGAGAAGTCATCAGGTGGTTTGGGGTCAGGTGTGCAGACATCTTAACCCCTCGTTTTGAGACAGAGCTCATTTTTCTTTGACATAAACAGTCTTTGTTTTCCCTCATGCAGCAAAAGAGGATGCTATTCTTAGGCAAGAACATAAGTCGATCCTTTCAGCCTTGGGGAGAGAAAGTACAAACTGTTCAAGCCAGTGCCAATCCTCCTGGTCATAAAGAAAAACTGTTCTTTTGAAAATTAGGCCAGACAATCCAACCACACAGTGCAAAGGAGATCTGTCTCCATTAAAACAAATGGATTAACAAGTGAGTCCTGGAAAAGGTACAGCAGATAACTGTACTGAAGCACCTAAATATATATTGTTTGTTGCATTTGATTTAATCTCCCATTTATAGGACAAGCTGATGCATTTGATCGCTAATTAATGCTTGTTGGTGGTAATGTGCACAGTATATGATATTATAAATCCAACTAACAAATAACCAGGCTCAACTTACTGAATTTTGGACATGTCATGCAAAGGCCTAGCTTTCCTGAGATGTCTATAATGCTGGTAAAGGTGGAAGGAAAGATAAAAAGAGGATGGAATCAATTACAGTGGATGCCCCACTGGAAAATTGATACAACTGGATGCACCACTGGAAAATATAAAGGGCCGGGCTGGCTGAAAACAGCTCATCCTGGAGAAGATCTAATAGTCTTTCCGGTTGCTAAGACTTGCTGAGAGTCAACACTGACTTGATAACACATAATTGTTGATAATACAAGACTCAGATGTAGCCAAGATGGTTACTTCACCAATTATAACTGTCAACAGGAGAGGATAACTTGGTACTGTTTTTCAATGTTTATATAATTTTAATTATATGTCTACAACAATTATTTGCAGATGTTTCAAGATAAATAAGTATCTGTTCTACTACAGATGACCACTGGGGTGCATTCATAACTCCTTGTTCTAGAACAGCTTACACCTTCTGAATGATCTTCAAAAGTAGCCCCGCATACAACACATTGCAATAAACCACACACCTGGTGACTAAAACATAGTGACTGTAAGAAGGTGCTCCCAGTCCAGAAAGGGGCAAAATTTCCACTTGCTCTTTGAACAGCAGCTATAAATCTAGGAACACACCCAAATTCCATACCAGCTCTGAACAGGGAAATGCAACCCCATTCAGAATCAATAATGGGAAATTACTGGGACCAGAAGAATCATTTTATCTGACTTAGTCATTCAGTCTTTAAGGGCAGTTCTTCGTCCTTCCCATCCAGATTTAAACAGCCTCCAGGCATTGGGACATGACCATAACATTTGGCTGACCAGAGAGTCAAGACACAAAGCTAAGTTTCACCAGTGTACTAATAATACCTGACTCCCCATGTCAATGGCTGATCTCACCCAGGGGTACAGGAGGTGTCTGTCCCATCTCCCTACCCCAACGCCCAGCCAGCCCACAGAGCAGAACTACAATGCTGATCTGGCCCTTGAAGAAATCCAGTTTGACACCCCTGGACTAGATGAACCTTATGGTTCCTTTCAGCTCCATAGTTATGATGATATGATTCTATGAAGGAAGAGTGAGCAAGTCAAGGGAAGGGGAAAGTGGACAAAGTGGTTAAGGGAACAGAACTGATGAGAAAAAGTGAAAGAACAAAATTCACTGTGTATTGTTATATGAATCTGAGGAAGCAAAGGTTAGGAACACTTGGAGAGGTATAATAAACAATACTAGTTTAAATTATGTCGCTATATATAGCTATGTTTCTTTTTTTAATCCCATGCTTTTAATTTCTTCAGTTCATGTCTTCCTTCATCCATGCACTTTGCATAATGTTGCTTACCAAGGGAATAGTGTTGGGGACGTATGTATAACTCCTGCCAGCATTTTGTTACTAAAAATAATCTTTATTATTGAAGATATCATATCATGTCTTTATATCTGACAGTGTTCTTATAAAACACATCAATGTAGGTTTCATATGAAGATCTTCTTATTTGTACACAAGTGTATTGTGCAGATTCTGTTATTTATAGTGCTAATACCATATGCTATGTTCAATAAATGCTTGATACAGTATAAAACTATATTAGCAGCAGCATTTGCATGGAGGACAAGAGAGGCAAGTTGGGTGTATCATGATCAAGGCCTCCCAGTTTCATACATGTGCACATATGAATGGGGCATAAGTTTTGACCACAATGCCTTGACTGCCATATTTCCTGTCTTGGCAAATGCACACAAACGTGCTAGGGACACTGCTTCCTATGTACTTGCAAAATTAATAACATTTAAATTGTACCACAAATATTTGTCAGCATCAAAAAGCAGAAATCCTGTGATAACAAAGTGATATGTAGTTAAATTGTATTTATATTGTCTCACTAATTATTCTTTTAGTACAGTGAATTTGACAAAAATTTAACCATTTAACAATATAATAGTTTATCTTTCTTCCACATGGAGGATTCTTAATTGATTTGCATAATTTCTCATGGAGAAAATCTATCCTTTGTGGGATTTAGCCGCCAACCTAGATCCTTTTCACAAGATCTATTGCTGATCCTGTTACAGTTTATCTTCTACTAGTACTTCCGGTTTTCTCTAAGTGCAGATCCTTACATTCCTTGCAACTGAACTGCATATTGTTAAATAGGATCCAAGTCTATCAAGATCTTTTCAAACCTTGTTCCTCTCTTCTGTGGAGTTAGCAGTTTGTATTATCTTCAAATTTGATGAGCATCCCTTTTATTCCTTTATCTAGGAAAAAATAGAAGAGTACTGGGCCCAGAACAGAACTTTGCCTACCCCACTGCACAGCTCCCTCCATGTACAGGTGAATCTCAAAAAATTAGAATATCATGCAAAAGTTCATTTATTTCAGTAATGCAACTTAAAAGGTGAAACTAATATATGAGATAGACTCATTACATGAAAAGCAAGATAGTCCAAGCTGTGATGTGTCATAATTGAGATGATTATGGCTTACAGCTCATGAAAATCCCAAATCCACAATCTCAGAAAATTAGAATATTGTGAAAAGGTTCAATATTCTAGGCTCAAAGTGTCCCACTCTAATCAGCTAATTAAGCCATAACACCTTCAAAGGGTTTCTGAGCCTTTAACTGGTCTCTCAGTCTGGTTCAGTAGGAAGCACAATCATGGGAAAGACTGCTGACCTGACAGTTGTGCAGAAAACCATCATTGACACCCTCCATAAAGAAGGAAAGCCTCAAAAGGTAATTGCAAAAGAAGTTGGATGTTCCCAAAGTGCTGTATCAAAGCACATTAATAGAAAGTTATGTGGAAGGGAAAAGTGTGAAGAAAAAGGTGCACAAGCAGCAGGGATGACTGCAGCCTGGAGAGGATTATTAGGAAAAAGCCATTCAAAAGTGTTGGGGACTTTCACAAGGAGTGGACTGAGGCTGGAGTCAGTGCATCAAGAGCCACCACACACAGACGGATCCTGGACATGGGCTTCAAATGTCGTATTCCTCTTGTCAAGCCACTCCTGAACAACAAACGTCAGAAGCACCTTACCTGAGCTAAAGAAAAACAGAAGTGGTGTGTTGCTCAGTGGTCCAAAGTCCTCTTTTCTGATGAGAGCAACTTTTGCATCTCATCTGGAAACCAAGGACTCAGAGTCTGGAGGAAGAATGGAGAGGCACACACTGCAAGATGCTTGAAGTCCAGTGTGAAGTTTCCACAGTCTGTGTTGATTAGAGGAGCCATGTCATCTGCTGGTGTTGGTCCACTGTGCTTCATTAAGTCCAGGATCAACACCATCTACCAGGAGATTTTGGAGCACTTCATGCTTCCAAAATAGGTATTAAGCAGCTTTTTACCTGTTGCCTGTCACCATTTTACAATCTTTTCTAATGGGCAGACCATCCATTTCCTTAACTTTTCTCTCATTGCATGTATACTCCTCAGTTGCTTTCTTGTTATTTTTGGTGATCATTACAAGCCTCATCTCATTCAGGGCCTTAGCCTTCTTGATGCCATTCTTACAGATTTAAGCTATTCCCTGGCAGGGTGCTTTTGATATATATTCTTCCTTCCATTGCTTTAAACTTGTTCTTTTTCTTTCTCCATTTATTAGAAAGCACCTGATGCAACACAGTTCCTAACAGTTACCTCCCATTTTTCTTTTGCTTTGATATTGTTTATGTCTGGGCCTCGATTATCTCATCTTTAAGCATTTCCCAAGCTGCCTGGATTGGTTTTTTCTTTCCTTTCAGGATTTCCATCAGAGGATTCTTTCCTTTTTTTCTCTCTTAGCATATTGAAGTCAGAACATTTTGATTTTGCAAGCTATGAAAATGTTGGGAGACAGTGTCCTGTCAATGTTAAGTACCTGCCCATTCAGTTACAACAATAGAAAGACTGGAAGCATTGTGAGATTTCTTTGCTTTGCATAGTTAACAAAGCCCTTTCTTGGTCTCATCTCTAACTCAAGACAGAAACCATAGCTGAATACTGCACTATTATCCTGAGCGAACCTTCTGATCAAAATGATGGGTTGGCATATGAAAGGCATTTCATGTCACTCCCATTGTGAAGCAGCAACAGATTGTCATTGTGACTCGTAAAATCAGTGTGTCCCGTCGCATGCATGTCCTACTAAATGCATCTAGTTAAAATCAGAACCTAAAGATTTTCAGGTAAAACTATTCCTAGATCAAAGTGATAAAAGTTTGTGTTGTTGTACTATGCTTTTCTTTTTGAGAAGTGGACAGCAGTAAACTTGAAATACTCATTGCTAGAAAACACTGAGACACGTCCAAAGGATTGTACTCCCTATGGTTAAAAGTGCTACTCTTAGAAAAGAATTGCTAACAAAAATGAATCATATTTAGGTTGGCAAGAACACTAGATTTGTTTAGAAGTTGTGTTGTGGGCTGCTGCAAGTTCTTTTTTTAGCTAAAATTCATATGCTGCTTGATTCCAAAAAAGCTCTAAGGGGGTTGCACATAATCCTAAAATAAAATAATAAAAGAAAATAAAGAAAACTTAACACCCCCACCCCAATCAAAACAATCCACCTTTCTCTCCATTAACAGAAAAGAAAAATAGTCATAAGAGCCAGATCAGTAATTAAGAATCAGGTGAGAAACCAGGCGATGGGGGAGTTCTAGTCCTGTCTTAGGCATGGAGAGGTGACTGACTCAGTCACTGTCTCTCAGTCACTGTCTCTCAGTCCAACCCACCTCACAGGGTTGTTGTTCTGGGAAATAAGAGAAATAAGGTATGCTGGATATATTCAGCATCTTGAGTTACTTATAAAAATTATAATGGTAGGATATAAATAAGTAAAGTAAACCACGTCTCCTGTAAAGTTGTCATTTGTGCACCGTAGATTCTGTTCTACACTCACAATCCTAATAACTTTTAACTGGATGGTTTTGCATGGCTTATTTTATATGTTTCTACCATGTTATATGAATTGTTTTTCTATCTCTTTTCCTAGATTGGTTAGGGTTTGCTATGGTGGTAAACCATGGTGGGATTCAAATAATTTAACAAGCGGTTCTCTGCCCTAATGATTTCTTCCAACAACCAGTTCACCAAACTGCTCAGAAAGTTAACAACTGGTGTGAACTGGCTGAATCCCACCACTGGTGGTAAGGTTTTTTGGGGGGTGTTTGTTTTGGTTGCACTTTTGTTTGGCCTGAGAGACGGGGAAGAGGGAGGGAGGGAGAGAGATGAGGAAGAATGAGGAGGAGAAATAGATGAAAAACAAAACAAATTTTGTTTCTCAGAAAGAAGATATATTTCAATATACTGGGATTTAGACTAATAATAGCAAAAGGCAACATAGCCTTCCAAAAATCATGATCACGTGGAGATAATAATCTCAGTTTAGATTTGGCAGTGCAGATCTGATAAGCATTTGTATCCTGGCTGTTTAAATATGCTTCAGGCATTATGAATATTTTATTTCTATGAACTGAAAGAAAGACTGTGACTGTTTCATGAGAAATAAAGATGAGGTAGCATGCAACTTTCACTCACAATAGAAACTTAATTCTGAAAAGACATTTGATCAGCAGTCAATACAGTCTCTTCTACCAACATTTTCTACTAATTATTCAGTTTGGAAAAACACAGCTCATAGCACCCGTTTCAAATATTTCTGTCAGTTGATGGGCACTTGAAGATGAATTGCACTCGAGTTATATTCAACATAAAAGATGAATCAAAGTAAATTCCTTATTGAAAAATACCCCAAACAAGGGAGAAAATAATGCACTAATGCTTATTCCAGTACAGTAAAAAAAAAAATAAGCTGTTATTGTTTACAATAAGCGTATGTCCTTATTTTTAAAACAGTACTAAGCTGTATCCTAAAAATAAGGATTTTAGGGTTTAAATAAAACCTCACCAAATAATAAAAGTAATTAAAAATCACCACAGTCCTAATTGTTATCCACCTGCATTTCTTCAGGAACTCACATTAGAATTAAATTTGACATCAGAATAAAAAATAAGCCTTCAGTTACTTTTTATTTAATTTATAAAAAGAGTTTCAATTTGGAGCCTAATTGACTAGTCAGTCAGGGCCGTTTATGACATTAATTGACAAAGTGACAGGAAAACACGCTGTCAGCCATATTGGGCTCAGGCTGCCTCTGACGTTCTAAATGTTTTCTAGCCCTTTCAAGCTTCCTGTCTTTCTGCCTTCACTTAGGTTGCTTCTCTTCGGCCCTTGTTGGCTTTTTGGAAGTGAGTGCTCTGGCCTTAATCTTGGCTGCTGCTTATGAACCAGCTGATCTGGGCCTGGGTGACCCCTTCATATGCTTAGCCTGAAGTAAGGGTGACAGAACCACCATTTGCTGAGAAGCAGTCACCTCACAATCAGCTCCACCAGCCTCCATTTTGTTCACACCAAAACTGAATGGCAAACTCAGAGTCAGACATCCTACAGAGAATTAGCAGATAGTGGGATGTTTGAAGGCAATGGAAGGCCTTGCTTGAATATACTGCTCGCTAGAGCCCCCTGTTCACCAGGTTTCTAAATAAAGTCTATTGAGTCCTGCTATCAAATCTCTTTTATCTTCAATCGGAAGAATCCAGGGATTGGAAAGCCTTTGAAACGTTCAGAGTCTCTAATAAAGACATCCAAACAAGCTGAGACTGAGTTGAAAAGTGGGGACCTTTACCTAGGAGCCGTGTCCTCAGAATTCAACTCAGTCTGAAGAGCAACGAGACATGAGACTACCCAATCTAGATTCTCCCGTCGACACAGTGGAGAAGCAATAAATTCAGCAAGCTACTATTGAGTACAGAATCCACCACCTGTAAAAATCAGGAACAAAATATCTGTATTTGAATAGGATATACTACTGAAATTACACAATTGGGGAGAAACATTATATTTATGTATAAATGATAATCAGTAAAATGAGAACAAGATGGAGTTAATATGTCCCCTGAAATGGGTTGAGAATATGTCCCTCAAAATAGGATGGTTTTGGGCAAGAGAAGCTGGACATGATGTGGAGGCTCTGGTGAAGCAGTGTACCCTTGGAAGTAGTGACCACGTAATGCTGAATTTCTTAATGTTAAGGGAAAAGAAAGCTGAACATACACATGCTGTGGAGTTCAAAAAATTATATTCCAATGAACTCAGAACAATGATTACTAGAATTGCATTGTAAGAAAAAGAATTCAAGATATTAAGCAGTTCCTAGCAAAGGTGAAATCAAAGCACAATGAGGAAAAAGATGAGGAAAGGAGAAGCCAAAATGGCTGCAGAAATGGTTGTCTTTATTTTTATGAATAATATATACCAGTAAATCAGTGGCATAGCTCTAGCCATATACAATATCCACAGCATGCCAAATCTTCATGACATAATACAGCAACACTTTTCTCAATTCTTACCTCACCCCCACCCTTTTACTTAAGATTCGGTTAGGACATTTTCATTATCTGAACCCATGGAAAAGAATCTCTCTTCAAATTCTATCATGAACTCAACAACTTCCACCTCACCATCATGGTCAACTTCAATCTTCCTACAGAACAAGTCTTGATGAAATTGATAAAATTACACAATAAATACATCTATGCAATGTTAGATGGGAAACTGAAGATTGCTAGGCATGCTTATGTGTAGTGGTGGGATTCAAAATTTTTTACTACTGGTTCTATGTGAGTGGCTTGGTGGGGGTGTTTTAATAAAATATATTAAACTGAAAAGATGCAACTAGAAAAAAGTATGTCAATCTGCAGTCAAGGAAGACCACAAATTCAAAGTATTTTAGGTTTAAGGAAAAACCTCAAATATGCCTTGGAATAGAATTATTGTGTTTATTTACAAAAGAAAAGCCTATGTAAATAAAGAAAGCAATAAAATATTGTTCCTGGGATCTCAGTTTCACTTATCTCCCATGGAAGGTAGACTGACTGCTGGCATAAAATAGATTGCACTCATGAGTAAGGTACACAAATATCCTTTTATTGAAAGGCAAACATGATGTGAATATGATTAATGTAATTAAGATCACCAAAATTGTCAATATTATCACTATTATTTAGTATCAAAATTAACAATACCCAGATGCCACACTCATCATGTATTCAATACTTATAAATATTTAAAAATAAAAAAAATTATAACAAAAAAGAAAAGGTAAACATGGTTTGATATGTTTAATCCTTGATGTGGATCTTCTCTGCTTGTATGAGTTGGTGACTACTGTATATATACTATTTTTTCATCTAATCATGTCTGATTCTCAGAGACTTCCTGGACAAGTCCCTGTAGTTTTCTTGGCAAGGTTTCTCAGAGGAGACTTGCCAGTGCCTCCTTCCTAGATCCGAGAGAAACTGATTGGCCCAAGCTCTCTTTGACTTTGTACCTAATGTAGGTTTAAAACTCATGGTCTCCCAGTTTCTAGCCTGATGCCTTGGCCATTACACCAAATTGGCTCTAGATTCTACAATAAAAAGAACTAAATTGTGGATTTAGAGCATTGGTGGGCTTCCCTTGCTTAGATATTTTCAAGAGGTAGTTGAGCAACCTTCTGTCTGATTGCTTTAACCTGGATTCTTGCACTGAGCAGGGGTGAAGTCGAATGTGAGAGAGTCTTTGTCATTCTAAACCAGCAGTTGCCAACTGGTGGGCCGCAGCCCACTGGTGGGCCGTGGTAAAATTTTGGTGAGCTGCAGAAGAAATGGCCCCCAAAAGCAATTAAGTGAGTTTTGTTTCACCTCCTTTCCTCCCCGGGTAATGTGAGAGATGCTCTCTCTCTCTCTCTCTCTCTCTCTCTCTCCCCTCCCCCACCCCCAAATAATCACTGGCTGTGGCTGGGTTTGGCAGCAAAGTGCTAAAGCAAGCAAAGTGCCCCCAGGGACACCTTTCCTTGCCTGTCTCCAGGTGAGGCTGGAAGAACCCCCCCAGCTTTTCCTCAGCTGCAGATCTGAGCCTCTCAATCCTCCACCCAGGATCTGAAAGGAGCTCCCCCTTTCTCCCCCTCCCCTTCCCCAATTAATCAATAAGGGCAGTAGTCCTTCTGCAGGCAGATGCCTGCTGAGAAGCCCCTGGAGTGGCAGCCAAGAGGCACTGCCCCCCAAGGAGAGCAAAGCCCTCTTTCTGCCTCTGCTTCTCCCAGCGGCAATTGCCCCGAGGCCCCTCAGCTCAGACACACACACACACACACACACACACACACCTCGCCACGAGGTCGCTTCTACTAGCCGATCAAAGTGGCTTGTGACTGCCCTTGGGGAGCTTCCATCACCCAAAAGACACTGTCTAATGGAGAGGGGACACAGGCAGCCATGCCTTGCCCCAAAGCGGCTGGGGACTCTGCCTTCAGGGAGCTTTCGTCAGCTGATAGAAATGGCCTTGTGGTGAGGTACATGCGTATGGGCCATTCTAGGTGGGGGAGGAAATTAAGTCACCTCCAAAAAGAGGGCCTAGCCGTTTTCTCGGGAGTCCCCAAAAAATAAGGCCCGGCCTTATTTTGTGAGAAATACGGTATGTGTATATATTTGTATGTATGTATATGTATGTATGTATGTATGTATGTATATGTGTGTGTGTGTGTGTGTGTGTGTGTGTGTGTGTGTGTATTCTTAAGTTTTCGCGGGTACTTACATGTATGGTATTCAGCTTTGTTCGGGTATTTTC